>WAAG01089099.1:31088-63060 GCA_013390105.1 Tichodroma muraria
CACTCACAGACCCCCCCCAAGAAACACCCGAACCCCCAGGCCCCCACCAGCAGCTTAAGACATCCCACACAGCACCCACACAAACCCTCAGCATCTTCCTGAGCCCACAACACACCCAAGATCCCCCAGAACCCCCAAAATCTTTCACAGCCACATCCCACAGCATCCCTAACACCTCCCTCTACCCCCCAGCACCCCATTAGTCCCCAGTATCACCCCACAGCCAGCCCCCGACCCTCCAGCACCCTCTGGGAGACCCACACAGTGCCCCCTTGAACCCCACTTATCCCCAGCCCCATGAGGGACATGGGTGCCCATTCCCACAGGTCAAGTGACAAGCACTGAGCACACAGTTAACACCCCCTAAAAAAATGTGGGAAAGCCCTACAAATTGTGGGAGAGGCTTTGAGGAGTAAAGGGCTGGAGATGGGGCAAGAGAAGGTCCCTGGAGCCACCCCTGGCATGAAAAGCTTGGGAGAATTCAGGAGCGAGGGGTCTCAGCCTCACCCTACTCTCAGACGTGAGCTTCGGTCCTTAACTGCAATTAAATGTATTTTCAGTCAGCTCTTGATTGTGAGTGTGATGGGTGTTTTTGGTATTACTCCAATGTGTTTTCATAGAATCCTAGAATGGTTTGGGTTGGAAGAATCTTAAAGATTGTCTCATTCCACTCCCCCTGCTCCACTGGACCAGGTCCCTTTAGAGCAACCTTGTTTAAGTTTCAGCCTTGTTTAAGCTCTCGGCCTCAACAACTTCCTGCAGCACTGAGTTCTGCAGATGAATTAAACATTGCAAGAAAAAGGACTTCGTTCACTCAGGTTTGGATTTCCTGCCCTGTCAATCCCAGCCCAGGGAGTGGAATTGTCTCCTCATCTCGATTTTACTGCCTTTCCGGGGGAATGGGGTGAAATTCTGGGAGACACTCCTGGGCAAAATCCAAATCCCACGGCTGGGGCACTGAAAGCTGTGGTTAAAAATTTGTTCCAGCTTGCCAGAAGCTCGTGTGGATTCTCGTCTCCCAAGGTGGATTCATCCAAGCAGGGTGGTGGTAAATGCCTGCTGACTTTGGGCTGGTATCCGAGATCTTCCCAATCTTGGCTTGGCTGAGGCAGCTCCTCTAATTCTTGTGGAGCGCCTTGAGGAATTTCAAAGCTTAAAAGGAAACCACCTGATTTTAAAAAAAGCATCCTGTGGTCCGAACAAGTATGCATTTCCCTCTTGCTATTAATATCCCAGGCCTTGATCCTCCTCCAAATACTCGTGCAGGCGTTTAATGGCTTGCGAAGGAGCGGTGCCTTTGATCCCGGAGTGGGAATGTTTGCTGGGATGTGAATTATTAAAGGTGAAAGATGCTTTCAAGTGCAACATGCTGCCCATGTTTTCCAATGTGATTTATTGCCTGCCCGGTGTTTCTCCCAGCCTGGCAATGAAAAATTCATTTCCAAGTTTGGCAGGGAGGTTTGGAGTGGGGTAATTTATGCTTTGGGCACAAACTCCATGCTTTTTTCTAGAGATGATTTCCAGGGGAATAAGATAGACATTTCTTTCTGCCTGCTGTTTTGGGAAGCCTTTTGTTTTTCATCTCCCACTCTGGGCCCTGTTCGAGGTCCCTGGTCCTTCCCTGCAGCAGCAATAGTGCAGTGGGGAGGAATTGCTGCAGCTGCTGCCATCTAATGGGAAAATTCAGCCTCCACGGCCCCAACTCTTCCATTTTGGAATCAAATAAAACCATTTCTTGCACAATTCTGCTGCCACTCGGCCAAACAGCATCTTCCATGTGCAATCCCAGCATATTTAGGCAAAAGGAAAAGCTGATTTGATGGGTGGCTTTACATGGGGAAGTGACAGACCCAGTAGAAAGAAGTTTTTGGGTTGATCAGGCTAAAATGGTTCTTCTCTTATTATGGATCAAGTTTGCAAAGTAGGCTTGTATTTATATTATTTTTAAATAAAATAAGAAATAGTGAAGAGGGTCCCAAACAATAAGAAAAAGCCATTCCAGATATCCCAAACAGCAAACCCAGGCACAGCTCTGAGCTGAGCCACATAAATCCTTCCTGAGGAGCTACTCTGTCACTAAAAATGTTGTATAAAGAAATCTGGTAGAGAGATGGACAGGGAATGGGAGCATTAAATATATTGCATTAAGAAAATAAAGTGTTTTAATGATGAAGGAAAATGACTTGAGGTAGGTTGAGGGGAGGCACAGGGGATGGACTTTAGGGTACAGAGGCAGTGGAGTGATAAATTGGGGTGTGCAGGAGAAATAAATCATCCCTAAAAGACTCAGAAATTCCAGAGTCCCGGCAAAGTTGGACCCTGGCTGGTGAAGCTGATATATATAAAAAATATACAATTATATATGAAAATAGAGTGTTGCTAGAAGCCCAACTGCTGTTGTCACTTTATTTCTCTAGAGCACAAACTGGTTACTATTATGCTTTGCCATTATGTATATATAAATAATAATGGCAACAAAAAGCAAACCCAACTAGGCAGAATTATTTCCCCAAACTCAGCACATAAACACATTCTTTAAATATACACCTGTTGAACTGCTGGGAATTTACATGGAACATATAAAATACTACAATATAGCACTTGTATTCTTATTTATTTAGCCTGTATGTCCTTTTTTTTTGCAAAAATATCGTTTGATCAAGCTGTAAAAGGATAAAAAAAGCCCTTGAAACTGTGACATGTGTTTATTCAGATTTTTCGAGCTGGATTTAAAACCAATTCAGTACTTCACAAAGAGCAGAAAGGCAGGATGCAGCAGCTTATTCTTCTCTGCCCAGCCTGAGATTTGCTGCAATAATCCAGAATTCTGCTCTGGGGACAGCACAATGCAAAAAACCTCTTGCAAGCGTTTATCTTCTTCTTATCCTGGACGTGCTCTTGGGGGTTTTAAATTTATTTTGAGCAAAATATTCAGTATTTCTGTCAAGCCCCATCACTGCTTACTGGCAGGATAAACCAGGGAAGGGGAAAATTAGCTTTACCTTGTCTCACTGGAGAGATTTAAGTGCATTTAGAGTGTATTGAATATCTCATTGTTCCTGATCAAATCCAATCAGACTGCAAAGCCAGAGCAGAAGTCCCCACAGCTCAGAGCACCAACAGCACTAAACCCTGCTGTTTTACACACTTGAATGGCTTCAGGTTTTCATTTCTTCTATCCCAAGGCTTGGGTTTACTCCCTGCTGCTTCCAGTATCGTTGCAGCGTCTCAGACCCAGCTGGGTTCGGTTTTTGCCTCTTTTCTTGGCCTGTTTCTGGTCTCCAAAAGAAAGTGGTAAAGTTCCCCAAGAAGTATTTTGGAGAGCTGGTGTGCTCTGGGGGAACGGCAGGGGGTCCCCCACAGCAGCTTTTGCTCTCAGCATCCAAGGAAGATCAGGCAAGGAAGACACACAGGAAAAGAGAAGGTGTCCAAGGATTATTTTTATGCTTTTCTGGCTGTTGGTGCAGTTTCAGATCAGTGTGTGGGGTATCTGTCCATCACCAGCAGCAGCCCTTTTTCTTCTGGGGTGCCTTTGGTACCTCTTGTGCCTTATTTTTCAATTCATCTTCACGAACTTTGAGCAACCTGGAAGGAAAGGAAGCAAATTAGCTGTGTCTTTCCCCCATTTTTTGTATTGCTGTGCTGTTTGTCTTGACAAGCCTTGGTACAAGAGGCTCAGCATGGCTGAAAGGAGTCAGGATCCTTCCAGTCCTGTGTGTTCTGGGAGCTGTGGATGCTGCTAAAAATGCCAACCTAAATCAAATCACACACAAAACTTGTTTCAGTCAAGCCAGGGAGAAATCAGCAGCATCCCCAAAAGGGTTTTATTCACCTCCTTGCCATGCTGGCTGTTCAGGAGACAAGTTAGGGCAGTGCTAAGTGCTCATCCCAGCACGCAGTGCCCTGAGTTTTCCTTGACATTTGGGCATGGAGAGAGTGACAGTGACATCCAAATACTGGCATGCCACTGTCATTCTCTGGTGACAGTGACATCCCAATATTTGGAGTTAAAAAAGCAGGGAGGGAGCCCATTAAATTGAGGACAGCTGAAAAATCCAAGCACACAGCTCACCTGATGAAGCTGACCATGGACTCCAAGACGTTGTGGCCTGAGGCAGCGCTGCACTCGTAAAACATGAGCTGATGCTCCTGGAAGACACAGACCCCGAACAGAAATGTAATGTTCTTGCACTGGAATAGCTTAATGTGGGAATAAATAGCCATGGGACAGTCCCAGTCAAGGAGAAACAGGAGGGAATCAAGGAAACAAATAACTCAATAACTTATTTACTAGAACATGAGGGTGAAATCCAGATTTTCTGGCTGCTATGACACCAGCTTTTAATACCAAGGAAAAGGCTGACTGTGTAGACAGAAGAATTTGTGATGCCTTCTGGTTATGGGAGCAAACACAAAGAGAGGCATAACTTGATGTTCCCAACTCTTTTGTTCCCTACCAGTTTGGGAAAATCAGCATCTATCCCTCATCTCCATTTGTAAAACTGGTCCATGGATTCTGGCCCAAATCCTATAAGCTTTAAAATTAAGTCAGTAAAGGTGATATTCTTCTCATTCTCTTCACTTAATTTTTATTAGCCATCTATATTTGAAGAGATTAATCAAACTTTTATCATTTCAGTATCTTTAAACCAGGATAGTGCTCAGTGGGTTTATTATTTTTATGATGCTGGGAAGATACTCAACACTTCACAGCAAAGATAAGCAGAGCTGAAAATGTTTTAATTTACACATCCAGTTCCATAAACCAATTTACTGGGATGGTGCTGAGGCAAAATTAAAGTGGCAAAGGGAAAGCAAAGGCAGGGAAGGGTGAGAGATGGGTTCAGACAACATTTTGTCAACTACTGATGCATGAGGGGTAGATTAAGGGCTTTCCCCTTTCTCCAGCTCTTCAGGTTGGTGGTGTCCATCCTTAACTGTCCCTGCCTCACTTGTGTGGCTGTGCTTCACCACCTACCTTGGCCAGGCATTCACCCTCCTGCGCAGGGACCTGTCTCTGGGCAGCACAGTCGGTTTTGTTCCCAAGAAGCAGAACAGCAACTCCATCCTCTGCTGCTTCCTGAGTGAGAAAGAAGGGAAGACCAGGTCAGCTTCAAAATCTTCCTTGAATCCCAGCTGGCCACACTTTCTACACATATCCTGGAACACCATGACTGACACTCATGGATTTGGGCTAATAACAAAACTTTAAATTCTTAAATAATTTAACAGCATTTAAGAATTTTTTTTATCTTAAATCATCTGCCCATGTCTATTAACAGGACAGAGCACTGGATGAATTACACTTGTAATGAATTCACTTTGTGCTCAACTGCAGCAGCCCTCTGAAGGTGCTCTGTCTGGGATTTACAGGCACCGAGCAAGGCAATATCCTATTTTGTTTCAGTGTTTTTAAAAACTAGCTTTCTGTCAACTGGAAATCTCAGAAAAGAAATTTTTAATAAGCCTTGAATCACCTCCCATTCCCCAGGACTCAAAGTGGACTATTCTTGATGCAAAAGCAACATTCTCCAATCCTTTGCACTAGTTTTCAATTGCTTAAGAGTTGATCATTACCCTACTGGTGCTATCAACAAATTACCCTGGGAAACACTGCCGACATGTGAAAATCATCTGTATCTGACTTAAATCCTCCACGAAAAACTATTTTATAATGGAAGCAATGCAGAATACCCTTTCCAGAGGGCTTGGCCACTCCTATCAGCCCCAAGAGCTCGGGACCTCCCCCACCTGGATGCAGCTGAGCCAGTAGCGCACGTCGGAGAAGGAGTACTCGGAGGTGATGTCGTACATCAGCACCACCCCGTCCGCCTTCCGGAAGAACTGCTTGGTCACGCTGTGGTACCTGCGGGCATTTTGGATGATCACCAGGATCGTCCAAGGAGGTTCTGCCTAGGAGTGATGTGAAATCCTACTGGAAAAGGTGGGAATGCAGGTCTACAAAACAGGCAGCCCCCAGATTTGGCTTTTGTTCTGATGGCAGGAGCCGTAGGAAAGGCCTGAGTGCCAGTTTTATCTTAATTACTTCCTTTATTATGCTTTATCAGATCATATACTGTACAGAGTCCCTCCTTGAGTAACCTCACCTTTGCTTAGCAAAGCCAAGAATATTCCCCTATATTGCCCCTAAACTACAGGGGAAAAAAATCCCAGGTTGTTTCCTTAAGCAGCACAGCACCTCACCTTTCCTGACCAGCTGAGTCCCACAGGCGCAGAGCAAAGTGCTTGTTATCCACAACAAGGGTTTTGATCTGATAATCCAGTCCTGGAAGACACAAAAGAGGATATTTTGATACTGTAGAGTTCTGGCTTTGACAGAAGATGGGTGGAAAAGAAACATGGTGCAGGGTGTCTGAGGCTGCAGCTCCAGAGGTTGGTCCCAAGTGAACCTCTGGCTTTAAGATGTTTAATTGCTGGATTTTGGGAAGGTCTCTCATCTCATGATGAATAAAACAGGTTGGTGAAGAGAGGAGAATGGAGCTGAAGGGCAAAGCAGAGAGGAAAGCCCTGGGCCATTGTCACTGGTGCCCTAGGAAGGACAAGGAGGAGCAGCATTTCCTGCCCATGAGCATCCAGGCGTGGGGACTTGGTGGTTCCGGTTGGCCCCTGGGGACTGGTTGTACAACACGCTTGGCACGAGCTGTAACAGGCCTGTGGTGACCTCCAGCAGCTTGTGGGGTGGAGGAAAGGGCAGTGCAGCTGTGATCCAAGCGAGTGCTGGGTGAGGGGCTGGACACCTACCCACTGTGGCGGCGAGGTGGGGGTTGAAGGTGTTGGCGTGCAAACGGTACAGAAACGACGTTTTGCCCACGTGGGAGTCCCCAACGAACAGCACGTTGTAGAGGTGGTCTGGGTGCAGGGGAGCTTTAGGACAACCCCTTGGGGCAGCTCCTGCCCCACCTACAGTCACAGCCCCTGGCTCTCCTGGGCTGGGCCCGCCTTCCTGGCTCATTTTCTGACCAAACTCTTGCATCTTCTCTCGTTGACCGACACTGAGGTCTTTGCTCTGTTCTCCCAAGAGCTGCCTTTGCCCCAGTGAGTTATCTCTGAGGACCACCCCCAGCTGATCACTCCCAGCATCTTCTGGTCTCACTGCTGTGGGCAGTGTTGATGCTGGTGGCACCTCTTGCTCTGGGCGCTCAGCAGGTCCAGCAGCCGTGTGCTCCGGTTCCATGGCGGGTGGTGTCTCCCCCTCTGGCTGTTGGGCCACCGTGTGAGGCCTCCCCTCATGTCCCTGTGCTGAAACCTGCTCCTGAAGCTCCCTTTGGGCTGCCTGTCCCGGAGCACAAAGACGCCACACATCTGGAATGAGAACATCCTCCTGCATCACGGTTTCCAGCTTTAGGGGCCTGATTTGTAACGGCACCTCGGAGACCAGGGAGGCCAACGCAGCGTCATCACGGCCCTGATTTAGTCCTAGACCCTGAGTTTGCACTCCATTCCTCTCCCCTGCCTCCAGCCTCTCTCCCTGTGCCACTTCCAGACCGTGAGCTCCATCCAGAGGCTTCCCCTCTGCAGGAGCCCTCTCTCCCTGCAGTAATTCCTGCACCTCCAGAATCTGCCCCTCAGGATCAATGCATGCTCCCAGTTTTGCTTCCAGACCAGGGCCCTCTGCAGCAATGACAGGCTCAGGACACAAAGCAGCTGCAGTTACAGGGGGCACATCTGCAGCAGCAGCTCCTTCCCACAGGTTTGCAGTGGGAGATGCATCCAGAACTGCCTCCAAACCTAGAGTCAGGCTCTGCTCCCCTTCCCACATCCCTGCTACACCCAGAGGTGTCAGATCTGCCTCCGTGCTCCCTCCTGAGCCTGATTTGGGCTTCTGCTGATCTGTGAACAGCTGCACATCAGCATCAGTGCTCTGGGCCCCCAGTGTGTCCAGGCTTTCAGCCTCCTGCTGTGGCTGTACTCCTGCACCAGCCCCCTCTCCCTGTTGGCCTCGTGCTCCTTCTGGACCAAGCACAGACTCCTGTGGCAGCCCATGCTCACCTTGCACTTGTGCCCCATCCTCCTCATCCTCCTCATCCTGAACAGCTCTTCCCCACTCCCCTCCCCATGGAGGCCCAGGGCTGAGACCCACACACAGCTGCAGATCTGACTGGGCATCCTCTGCTTCCACTTCCACTAACTCTGCTTTATTCCTCTGATCCAGGGGCTGCACATCTGAATCCACATTCCCTCCCTGCTCTGTCCCTGAGGATCCAGCCTCATCCAAGGGCTGCAGATCTGCCCCTGTGCTCCCTCCCGGGGTCAGTCTGAGCTCATCCCCCTCTGCAATCAGCTGCACATGGGCACCACTGCTCTGGTCCTCAGTAGTGTCCAGGCTTTCAGCCTTTTCCTGTTCTTGCATGTCTTCACCAGCCCCCTCTCCCTGCCTGACCCCTGATCCCTGCAGATCAAGCACAGGCTCGTGTAGTAGCCCATGCTCACCCTGTCCTTGTGCCCCATCGTCCTCCTCCTCAATCTCAACATTTGTTCCAATTTCTCCTCCCCATGGGAGAATGAGACCCACACACAGCTGCGTGTCTTCCTGGGCATCCTCTACCTCCCCTTCCACTAACTCTGCTTTTTCCTCCTGATCCAGGGGCTGCACATCTGAATCCACATTCCCTCCCTGCTCTGTCCCTGAGGATCCAGCCTCATCCAAGGGCTGCAGATCTGCCCCTGTGCTCCCTCCCGGGGTCAGTCTGAGCTCATCCCCCTCTGCAATCAGCTGCACATTGGCACCACTGCTCTGATTTTCCACTGTGTCCAGGATTACAACCTCCTCCACTGGCTGCACACCTGCATCTGTCCCCCTCCTCTGTCTGATGGGCACTCCAGAAGGGTTAGGCACCAGCTCCTGCATCAGCCGGGGCCCACCCTGTCCCTGTCCCCAGTCCCCTGCCCCATCCCTGGGCTGCACAGCTGCACAGTGTCCCCCTGCCTGGGGGGTTTCTGGGCTGGCAGTCACACAGAGCTGAGTGTCTGTCCAGGAGTCCTCTGCTTCCATTTCCACTGACTCTGCTTTATCCCCCTGATCCAGGGGATGCACATCTGGAGCCACATTCCCTCCCTGCTCTGTTCCCATGGAGTCAGTCTGGCTTAAGGGCTGCAGATCTGTCTCTGTGCTTTCTCCTGAGGCTGATTTGAGCTCATCCCTCTCTGCAATCAGCTGCACATGGGCGCCACTGCTCTGGTCCTCAGTAGTGAGGCTTTCAGCCTTTTCCTGTGCTTGCATGTCTTCATCAGCTCCTTCACCGTGCCCAAATCCTGACCCCTGCAGATCAGGCACAGGCTCGTGTGGCAGCCCATGCCCACCCTGTCCTTGTGCCCCATCCTCCTCCTCATCCTCATCCTGAACAGCTCTTTCACCCTCCCCTCCCCATGGGTCTCCTGGGCTGGGTCCCTCATGGAACATCGTATCTTCCTGGACATCCTCTGCCTCTCTTTCCAAAAACTCTACTTTATCCCCTTGATCCAGGGGCTGCACATCTGAATCCACATTCCCTCCCTGCTCTGTCCCTGAGGATCCAGCCTCATCCAAGGGCTGCAGATCTGCCCCTGTGCTCCCTCCCGGGGTCAGTCTGAGCTCATCCCCCTCTGCAATCAGCTGCACATGGGCGCCCCTGCTCTGGTCCTCAGCAGTGTCCAGGCTTTCAGCCTCTTCCCCTGGTTGTAGACCTCCACCAGCCCCCTCTCCCTGATCCAGGGTCACTCCACTGAGATGAGGCACAGGCTCGTGTGGCAGCCCGTGCTCCCCCTGTCCTTGAGCCCCATCCTCTTCCTTCTCGAGCTGAACAGCTATTCCACTCTCCCTTCCCCGTGGGACTTCTGGGCTGAGACCCACACACAGGTGCAGATCTGCCTCCACCAGTTCCAGTGCCTGAGACTTATCTGGGAACAGCCCACACAAGCCTGGGCTGCCCACGGGTGTTTCTGCTGGGGAAGGACCCTCAGTGTGCTCTGCAGCAGCCCCCATTTCTTCTTCCAGCCCTACCTCTGGTTTATCCTTCTCCAGTTGCACACCTGGATCCACACCCCCTCCCTGCTGTGTCCCTGGGGATCCAGCCTCATTCCAGACCTGCAGATCTGCCTCCACCTCTGCCAGCAGCTCCGTGTTGGTGCTGCTCCGGGCCTCCATCAGTTCCACATCTGTTCCCACTCCTCCTTGGCCGTGGGTGGGTGGCACAGCCGCTGCCAGCGGCTCCAGAGCGCCCGCGCTCCCTCTCCAGCCCGCGCCTCCCGTGGCACACTCACCCTGCCGCTGCTGCTCTGCCTCCCTGGGCTCTGCTTCCTCCACCTCCTCTTCCTCGCCCCCGCCTCTGCTGCTCCCTGCACGCTCAGCTCGGGCTGGCAGCACCTCCAGCACTTTGGAGTCCGTGGTCTCTCCCCGGGGCTGCACCTCCTTCCTGGCACGCTCCTCGTCCAGCACTCCTGGGCCAGGAGCCACTGTCACCTCAGGGACACCACCCCCCTGGGCTGCCTCCACTTGTGCCTCCCCCCAGGACGGTGGCTCTGGCTCCAGGTGCTCTCCCAGCTCAGTTTCCAGTTTCCCGGGGAGCCCGGATGCTGGGTCAGCCCATTCCTGCAGCAATACACATTCCCCCAGCGCCCTGCCTGGCTGCTGCTCCCCCACGGCGAGGCACTGTCCCACTGCTGGGCCTTCCTGCCCGGCCTCAGGTGGCCCCAGACCTGCCTCCAAATTTTCTCTCTGGCTTTTCTCCACTTCCTCAGCTTCTCCCAGGAGCTGTGGTTTTGCCCAAGCTGTTTTATCCTGCAGCCACCCTGCTCCCTCCACCTCCACCAGCACCTGCTCTCCTGCCTCCATGCTCTCCCCCAGATGCTCAGCCACATTTAGCACCATCTTCTCCCCACCAGCACCCTTTCCTTGCAGGAATAACATCCTCTGTGCCTCCTCTGGGCTCTCTCCCTGCTCTGCCCCTGGCTCCTGAGCCGTGCACTGCCCGGCTCCTGTGGACGCACCAGCCTGTGTCACATCCGGAGCACGAAGCTCAGCTGTGGCTGGTCCCTCTTGCAGGTCTCCTTCCAGCAGCTCATGATGGACATGGCTGGCGAGGGTCTCCTGCAGGACCCCAGGGGTTGTTTCATGGGCTGTGGCTGCCTCTGGCCCCGTTTGGGGCTCAGCATTGTCCCAGGGGTGACAGGGAGTGTCTGCCAGGGCAGGGGGTGCACCCAGTGCCTGTGCCTTCAGATGTTTGCTCAGAGCTGCTATTGCATCATTCATCTCTCTTAGCAAAGAGCTTTGGTCAGAGGCACCTTCCTCTTTCAGAGATTCTGGGAAGGGGTCCTCTTCTGCAGAGCTTGCTTTCTGTGGGGCTCCTGAAGGGTTCGTTTCTGCTGGCAGCATTTCCCAAACCCTGGAAAGGGCAGAAAACGAGGGCAATGAACCAGCTCCCAGGTCAGGCTCCAGCTCCCTTCCATCCCCAGTCAGGCCCCCAGAGTCTCTGATCTACAGCCTCACCCCATCCCTCTCCAAACCTGATTTTATTTCCCCTCTGGGTGCACGTGGAGTTCACACAGGCAGCAGTGGGGGCACGGGAAAGGGGGATGGACACACAGGCAGCCAGACCCGGGGCTGCACCCCTGCCTCTTCCCATTACCCATATTGACATTATCAGACAGGAAAAGACAACTCTCAGCCAGGTACAGCAAGTTCCTGAGCCAAGGGAGTGATGAGCTGGGATAAGAGATGTGAGCTCCAGGGTGAGAGATGAGTGGGTGAGAGGGGAGTGCTGAAAGGACAAAATATCATTGTTTGCCTGGGGAGGGTGGAGGGAGGGCCTGGGGCTCATCCCCAGCTCGCAGACCCCAGGGGCACACCCGGGAGCAGCAGGACCCCTTACACTTGGTGGGTGCTCTTGGCTTTGCTCTCGCCGCTCTGGGATCCCAGCCTGATCCGCATCTCGGAGCGGAACTTCTCACTCTTCCCAGGACTCAGCTGCAGGAAACAGGGTGGGAAGAGGAGAGATAAAAATGCTTGGTGAGGGAGAATGTCCTTCTGAAACGATGTGGAGTTCTCAGGCAGGTACCCAGCTGTACCCACACAAAATCTTGGGGGTATCAGAAGGAAGGTGCTGCAACCCCCTCCCTTTCCAAACATCTGCATCAGCCCCGTTTGAGAGAGCTTTTAGGGGAGGCAGGGCTGCAGGAGCACCCTGTGCTCTTGAGCTCCTCAGCAGTCCCAAACGGAACAGCACAAGGCCCCGGCCCCCCGGCCCTGTCCCCACACTCCCAGCTGAGGTACCTGTGGGGACACTGGCACCTCGATGGGTAACTCTGCCACCACTCTGTCCCTGCGAACACAGAGCACAAGGGTCAAAACAGGAGCTCCGTTCCTCTTCACCACATGCACCCCTGCACCCTATCACCTGTCAGGGCAGTGATAGAGCAGGTCAGCAAAACCCACAATGCTTGGATGGTCCTGCTGAGCCCTCCTGGGCAAAGGACACCCCCATGCCTCTGGCGCTGCCCTCCAGGGACACATTCAGTGCATGGTGCTGATAGTCCTGCTTTTTCCTCTGATGCTTTGCACACCAAACCATGATTAACCTGCACCATGGGTAGCCCTGAAGCGCCGTGATGGCTGAGGCTCCTCCAACTCATTCCCCATCCAGGAGGAAATGACGTGTGTGGGGACACGAGAGTGACACACGGTCACTCAGCTACTCACCCGGGCTCCCCCATGTGCTCCCAAACCACTGTAGCCCTCATTGTCCTCAGGTGGCCCTGGGTCTGCTGCAGCTGCTGCTGCAGGTGCTGCAGGTGATGCTCCAGTGCCCTGTTGCTCTCCTCCAGCTGCCGGTTTTCCGTGCTGGTGACTTGCTGGGAGCTGTGGAGGCTGCGGCAGCGCCGCTCCAGCTGTGGGACGGCAACCAGGACGCTCACAAAATCCCCAGGCACAATAATTCATAACCACCTCCTCCTGACCCGGGGCTGAATTACACACACACACCCCTCCCGAGGAGGATGGTGGGTGGGAAACTCAGCTTGTGTCCTCTGGGGATGGAGGGGAGTGCGGGGATGGGGGTGGCAAAAGCGGCGTAGAGGGTCCGGTGTGACAGCGTGCAGCAGGGGCTGGTGGGGACACCAGCGATCAGCTGGGCAGCACCGTGGGGTTGTTACAGCCCAGCCCAGAGACCCCTGACACACAAAGGGGGGGTGGGGTGGGTCCAGCCCACCTCCGTCTGCACCGTGACCAGGCGCTGCACCTCCCTCTCGCTGGCATCCAGCACTCGCTGCAGCTCCTCGCCGCGCTGGTGGCTCCGGGCCATGCCCTGCGGTGGCACAAGGACGCTGGCACCCACTCATCCGTCGGCAGCTGCCGGGAGGTTTGGGGTGCTGGGTCCCCCGGCACGGACAGCAAGGGGACAGGAGCAGCCCGGACCCACCTGCTGCTGCAGCCGCAGCCGCTCCTGCTGGATCTGCTGCTCCAGGACCTCGCAGAGCTGCTGCACGTCCTTGTCGTGCTCGGCCACACGCCTGTGGCGACAGCAGGGCCGGGGAGGGGTGTGAGACCCCGCTACGGAGGGTGCAGGCCCCTGGGACCGCACACTGCCCTCGGGAGCCTCAGGCTGCGGCTGGGTTTGCCCGGAGGGTGTCACCCAGCACGGATGTGTCCGGCAGCCCGAGTCCGGCCCTTTTGCCATGCCATCCGTGACTGTAGAGGGAGCCCGACCCCAAACATTATCAAAACCTCTGCTCCGGCCACTGGTGGATACGCTGAAAGCATCCAGGTTTCTCCGCACGGCAGGGGTGGCTCTCCAGGGCCCCAGCCCTGTCCCCAGCCCTCCTGTCCTACCCCGATGCACTGTCCTGGGGTGACTCACTTGTTCAGAGTCATCTCCAAAGCCTCCTTCTCACTCCTGGCTTCTTGGATGCGGTGCCTCATCCTGGCCACGAAGTCCTCCAGGTTACCCAGGAGCTGGGGCTCATCCTGCCGGAGCTTCACCCAGAGCTGCCAGATCTCCTGTCTGCAGGGAGAGGAGCGTTTTGGGGTGAGCGTCCCCCCAGAACCCCCAAAGCCAGGCCAGCTGAGTCATTTAACTCACAAGTTTTGAGGTGCGTGAGGACAAATGAGCGCTGGGGTCGCTGTGACCCTGCTCCTGTGCTCATCCCAAAGGCACCTCCGAGGCATTTCTGGGCTTCCTGCCTGTGTGGGGGTCTCCTGCCCCAAGCCTTTCCCCCTCTATCCATGCTGCAGGACACCCATGGGTGCCAAGCAGGGCACTTACTCTTCAAGGAGGTTGCCTGTGCCCAGCTGCTCCACGAAGGCAGCGAAGTGTCTGCGCTCCTCGCTGCCCGCCCCCTCCAGCTCCGGGGCGGGCAGGACCAGCCGGACCCTCCGGGACGCCGTCTTCCGCCGCTGGTGCCCCCTGGCAGCTTTTTGGGAGCTCAGGAACTGCCCTGCTGACAGATATCCCAAATCCTCAGTGCCCAGGCAGGGCAACAGCAAAGCCCAAACCCCAACACTTCCCCCTCCACAGCTTCAACGAAGCGGTTCAGCAAAACAGGACCCTGCCCCAGGCGAGCCAAGGGCTGAGAGCTGGTCACGGGGACGATTTATCCTGTGCCACACAGCAAAGGCAGCATTTCACACCCCCAGGAGAGCCCCGGGACTGTGTCCAGGATCAGCCCGGGCTGCACTTACGGAGCCCGGCCGTGAACTCCTCTGTGCCCAAGCGTCCGGAGCCAGCGGCATCCAGCCCGTCGAACACAAGCTCCAGCTCCTCCCGGCTGCACGGCAAGCCTTCCTCCTGCAATTTCTAAAACCGAAGCAAATCAGGGTAAAACCCCACCCATCACACCATCTCCAGTCACCCCGGCAGTGCTGGACCCCCGGAGACAGCCCCGTGCTCACCTGCACGTCCGAGCGGGTGACAACCCCCGCCTGCTCTGTGTCCCTGTCGCTGAGGAGGTGCTGCACCCTCTGCACTATTTCAGATGCCCTCGGTGGCTCCTCACCGGGGCCGGGCACCGGCGCCTGCCCGGAGCCCTCCTGCAGCTGCTTGCGCCGGCTGGAGCCCAAGCGCCGGCCCTTGTTGGCCGCCCGGCGCTCGGCCATGGCCCCGGGCTGGCCGGACACCGCGGGTGCTGAGCCTCGGCCGGCCCTGACCTCGCCGGACACCTCTGCTCCAGCCTGGGGGGGGCAGCGGAGAGGCACCGAGCTGGAAATTCATTTTGCTGCTGTCAAGCCCGAGCCCCGGTTGCTGAGGGGGGTTTGGCAACAGCAGGGGAAGCCCTTATCTCCGACTGGAGCCTGGATCCGCAGCAGCGACGGCTACTCCATCCCAGGGGCGCCCAGGCCAGCTCCCACCTGCTGAACAGCTCCTCCTGCCAACAGCCAAGCACCCATCCCAAATCTCCCCGTGCTCTTCCCCGGCTGTGGAGGACGCACAAGGCACCAGCAAGGGCTACCCAGGAGGTGACACAGCCACGAGGTGACACCAGCAAAGGACCAGCCCAGGTGATGCTGGAGGGCCAAGCAAGACGTGCTGGTTCCACCTGCCTTCTCAGAGCTCAGCAGCACCTTCTAAAATTCCTCCCCCAGTTTTCACAGCTGTGAGTCACCTCCGGGCACGAGGCCTCGGGAGGTTTCCACCACGCTGCTGCTCACCCAGGCTGGTGGGGCCTGAGCTGGAGACCCCCAGTGCCCTGTCCCCAGCCTGGGTGGGTGGCCCTGTCACCACCAGCCACCATGCCATCCCCAAGAGGGGCTGTTCTTTGTGTGGCAAAGCTGAACTCCGAGAGAAGGAAACCACAGCTGTGGGGAGCGGTGAGGCAGAGCTGGGGCCGTGCTCGATCTGGCTGAGCCCAGCTCTCCCCTCCCAGCCTGGGGAGATGCCAGCTCCTCCAGCCCTCTGTGTCCTTCCTTTTGCCGTGAGAAACAGATCCTGCTAAATCCCAGTGTGCATCACAAATGAGAACAGGGCCCCAAACCAACCCCTTAAAGCAAGAGGGTCTTGTGGAGCTGCTGGAGTCCCACAGGATCAGAAACATCCTTGTGGTGGTCCCAGCCTCTAAGACAGCAGAAGTGGGAGCTCAGAGGGGCGGGGGGGTTGTTTAAGGCATGGAGAAGCCCCTGGTTACCTGTCCCAACCCCAGGGCAGGTGAGCTGAGCCCACAGCATGATGGAGGTGCTGAACCAGCAGGGGGAATGGAACGGATGGGATGGGATGGGATGGGATGGGATGGGATGGGATGGGATGGGAATTGTGCCCCGACCAGCCAAGCAGGGCCCCCCGTGGCATCACCAGTCCCAGTGTCCTGCCTCTCTCCACAGCACCCTGAGCTGCTCCCAGCCCTCAGAAAGGGCCCCCAGCCACAGTCCCTTCACAAGCAGCAGCAAAAAGCCCCCTTGGATCACCAACAGCAAGAAAACCCCCTTATTTCCCTCACTTTTCTCTTTCTTAAGGTGATGCCCGAGCTATCCCCGGAGCAGCAGGACTTACCCTCCCCAGAGGGATGCTCAGTGTTGGGGCACACGAGGCCAAGGGACTCCCCAGGTCAGGGGGGAGCTGGTCCCACCCCGAGGGCACCCGAGCCGCCCCGTGGCCCCGCTCTCATCTCTCTTACTCAAGGCACTTTCCGTTCTGGGGTGACACAACTGCCGGTGCTCACACATTTCCTGTTTGCTGCGTTGCAAGTGGGGTGTGGGAAGGAGCCATCCAGAGGGCCACGGTGCCCCCAAAGTCCCCAGATCCCAAGGGAGCTCTGCAGAGGCACTGCCGGGGCCGTCGGGACGTGCAGCAAGGTCCCCATCCTTTCCTGGTTTGCAATGGTCCAGGGCTGGGGGCGTTTGGAGTGGGGGAAGAACAGCAGACAAACAGTAAATGTTATTTTAAGACTCCAAATAACCCAAAATACAAGATTATCTATAATCCCTGGATTATAACATCCTACTAAAGACAGAACAACCTGAAAATCCCCCCTGCGGAGGCTCTTTGGTCCCAGAATTTGAAGATGTCCCCCTTGTGCTGTTCTCTGGTAGCTTTTTTAAGGCACCTGCCTGAATTATAAACTTGGCTTTAAACCCAGCACCAGACCCACAGGCTGCCCATGAGCTGCAAGGGGGATCAGATGGACCACAGGCATTTTTCCTGCTCTTTAACTGCAAAATGTGAAGAGAGCACAGGCAGGAGGAAACATCGTTATCTCTAGGGCATAGCTCCAACAAACATCCCCTGGCTCCCAGCAGATCTGAGCCCAGGCTCCCAGGGCAGGAGCTGTGGGGTGGAAGCTGATGCCCCAGCTCTCCCTGCCCATCTAAACTGGTGAAATCCCTCACCGGGAACCAGCCACACCCTGCTCGTTTGCTGTTTAACCCAACGAAGCAGCAGCCAGCTCAGGTCCATCCACTCCCCCAGGGCATTTATCAGGGCCTACTGAAAGCTCAGCTGGTTCTTCTCCACACTCTGGGCAAAGCTGGTGCTGCTTAGCCCAAACTGAAGCATCCCCTGGGTCAGGCTGGGGGGCTCAGCATGTCCCCTCTCCCTGCAACCCTCTGCAATGCTCGTTGCTGCACAACAGAAGGATGGATTTTGGCCTTGCTTTCCCCAAGGATTTGAGGAGAAGAATTCCCCTTTTGAAGGGAAAACCCTAAATATCCCTGGGAGAGCTTGATTTGTGCCCTTTGCCCAGCAAGACTCTCGCATCGTGCTTCCACAGTGCTGGCAGCGAGTGCTGGGATCAGCAGCACAGCCCAGGAGGGAGGGTATGATCCAACCCCCGTGAGGTGCTGGAAGGTGTCAGTGAAAGGGGATTGAATGTGGCAAGGGAAGGGAACCACCCGACCCTCCCCCTGAGGGGCTTTGACCCTCAGCATCCCTGCTCTGTGAGACAGGGCTGGGGTGGGAGCAGCAAAACACAGCCTGGGCTGAAAGTGGGAGATTTCCATCCATTCCTCAGCTGCTGGTGAAAGAGCCCACCACTGATCTGTGTCCCAAAGCTGGGGGGACACAGCCCTGGCTGTGTCCTGAGCTGCCCAGCTCCCTCTGGCACAGCAGAGCCAGGCCCTGGCTCTCCCCAGAGCCACAAACATGGACCAGGGGGTTTCACTGATTCATTTCTCATTTCTATTTCTCATTTCCTTCATTGCTCCTGGCAAATGGGAGGTGACAGCAGAAGGGAGCTCCTGGCAGCAGCTGGGGGGTTTGGAAGGACTGACCTGAGGGGAAAGATTACAGGGGCTGAATCTGTAGGGCTTGACTCAGCAGCAGCTCAAAGGCTGAGTGTGTGTCAAGGGCCATGGGCCTGCACAGATGTCACCCCACACGCCAGGGACAGGCAGATGCTTTAGGGATCCTCAGCTGAACAATGGCACGAGGTTATTCCCTGCCATCAGCTTTCTTTTCATCTGGATCCTCCGCAAATCAGGTCATTTCTCACCTTAACCAGAACCTGAGTCTGCATCCAGGCCTTTCTCAGTCCTCCAAGGAAGCAGCCAGTGGCAGGGACACCCCTGACCCCCAGGGGCTCTCCACCCCACCCAGGAAATGCCATTGCACGTTTCCACCAGCAGTGCCACCACTCGCTCTTATGTCCCCATCCCACAGCGTGGGTCACCCTCGTGGGCCTGGGCACCCAGCCCAGGGTCCTTCAGAAGGGTAAAGGGAGGGCAGCAGCTTGCCCATGGCTAATGGCCATTTGGACCACAGGACAGGGTGCTGAGGGTTAGGGGGAACAGGGTCACAGTGGGCAAAGGGGAATGATGGGGGCAACAGAGGAGCCACCATCATACAGGGATCTTCCAGGGACATCCCACACAGGTGACACGGGCTTCTGCTGGGGACATGGTGGCAGCACCAGACCGCTGTCCCCAGGGAATGGGGTCAAGCACAGAGGTTGTGGCAAGGCTTTATCCCTCACAAAGGCAGATCCCAGCTCAGGGCTGCACCCCCAGAGGGATCCCCAGCCTCTGGAACACCCTCCTCCCCCAGCCAGACCCTGCTCCAAATCACCCACATTAACCCAGAATTCCTTTGCACAGGTGTTTATTCAGAGTTAACACAGACAAACAGGTATTTCCCCTTTCCCCATATACACTTAATAGCATTATTTTAAATATAAATAAACATTTAGTGCTGGGAGCTTGGCAGCTTCACCGAGAGCAAAGTGCATCGTGGTGCAAGGTGGGAGATCAACCCTGTCCCTTCTCTTCCTGGGACCATCTTGCACCAGTTTCCCGAGTCCAAATCCAGCAGAGCAGGAGATGAACCCCATGAAAGTGCCAAGACTGGACAGTGTCGAGTCCCTCGGGGACTCATCCTTCAGTGCTGGAACTGCGCAGCCCCTGCTCCAGGCCAGCCCTGGGTCCCAGAGCAGAGCCAGGTCAGGGTCCTCTCCCCGCCAGCCCCAAAGGAGAAAAAGTCCAGGAAAAGAAGCTACAATTCCTTATTTCAGCATCACCCCTGCTGGTGAGCAGGACTTCTTCCTAGAGGAGCCCAACAGAGCCGGAGCAGGGGCTCCCCAGCCTGGTGTCAGTGTTGAGGAAGGCAGGGACGTGGGCACAAGCAGCACCACTCAACAAGCCAACAACAAGGTAAGAAAGTGGGATTTGGGGCCAGCAGAGTGCAGGGGATCCCAAAGCCTCCCGGGGCAGTGCTGGTCCCCCGGTGGCTGTTCCCGGCAAGTCCCCCCAAGGAAGGGCTGTCCAGGGAACAGCTTCCTCTCCCCAGAGCCCTGGGAAGGTGCAGTCTCCACACCACTCTGCTCCCACACACAGACAAGTGCTTGGGTCCATCCTGCTGGGACAGAGGGCCATCCCCACGTGCCAGGGCGTCCCAGGGCTCTACAATTCACACCAGTGACTTTTCTTAAAGACATCTGGTGCCACCAGGTGGCTGGGACACAAGTGTCCCCCAGGAGCAGCCCCCAGGCAGGGGACAGACCACGGCTAGGCAGCAGGATGGCACAAGGACGGTGTTTGGACCCACAGGCACAGGGCAGAGGACGCTTTTCTTCAGGCAGGGCAGTGCCTTCGTCCCACCAGGCCCATCTCAGTCCTCCTCCAGCCCCGCCGCAGGGCTCCTCCTCTACATTGCACACAGTGAAGGTCCCTCAGGACCCCAGAGCTACTCATAAATAGGGAACTACAGACTCTACGTTGCTTGGTACAGATGAGGGCAGGGCAGGGCAGGGGAGCCACGCTCAGCCCCAGCGTCAGCAGCTGCCCCAGCGAGTCACGGCTGGGGCCGGGCAGGGACGATCCTCCTCTTGGCACTGTAGAAGTCTGAAGGGAAGAAGGAAAGGGTTGGAAAGTGTCTCCAGCCCGCTGGGAGCAGCAGGGCAGGAAGAGGGAGGTGTCCCAAGGGAGGCACCCCAAAATCAGCCCAGGTGGGTTTCACCCTAAAGCCCCCATCCAAAGCTGCCAGGGAGCAGAGCTGTAAGTCTGCATCATCTCTTGTTTGTCTCATCCACTCCAGGCCCTGACCATGGAGGATAGGAAGAAATTTTTCACTGTGAGGGAGGTGAGACACTGGCACAGGTTGGCTCCCAGGGAGGTTCTGGATGTCCCAGCCCTGGAAGTGTTCAAAGCCAGGTTGGACAAAGGCTTTGAGCAACCTGGTCTAGTGGGGGGTGTCCCTGCCCATGGGACCTTAAAGATGATCTTCAAGGTCCATTCCAACCCTTTAATATTCTGTGATTCTATGATTGGGTCAGGCCATTGGAACTGAAGGTGACGAATTTGGGGACATCTTCAGCTACAAAACCCACAGGCCCAATGCCAGTCCCCCGCACAAACCCCAGCAGACAAAAGGTGACCTTTCTCCCCTTGGAAGACGGGCTCTGCTTCCTTAGAAGAGATCCATGGAGGGTGGGATGCCCTGCCCATGCCCAAGAGCCAGGCAGGGCTCTGGCACCCAAGTCCCCTCTGTCTGTCCCTGCCATGGCATCAATGCCACCAAGCCCCCAGGGAGTGACACCAACCCCCAGCACTCACCTTTGATCGTGGTCTGCCCACGTTTCAAGCTCTGTGGGGAGCCAGCCTTGTAAACCTTTGAGCTCTGCTGAGACTCCTCGGGACAAATCCTGCCAACACAGTCCCTGTGGGCCAAGGAGCTCCTGCTGTCACTGCTGATGACAGCCCTGACCAGGCTGTGAACCTCCTGGGGCGGCTGCTCAGCCACAAGGATCCTCTCCCACTTGAACGGCCCTTCCAAGGGAGTCTCTGTCTCAAAGTTGAAGTTCCAGCGCTGCTGGGCTTCTTCCAGCTGTTGTCTTATCTTGTCCTCAAAGTCATGCTGGAGCTGCTCGTGGTCCACGGGGCCAAAGAGGTTCCTGCACACCTTGCTGCTGCACGGGGTCTGCCCAGCCCTGCTCTGGGACAGCGGCATCGTGGCGGCTGGGGGGAAACCAGAGCGAGTTACGGGGGTTGGGGTGGCAGGAGGAAACACAGGGGAGTGCTGGCCACCAGGACAAAGCACACGGTAGCCAAGGTGGGACAAGCTGGGCTGGGTCTGCAGCGAGCCCAGAGGGGATTGCCACATCTCGATTTTGACTTTGGAGATTTTAGCAGAGGCTTGAGCGTGGCTGAGGTCAGACACAGCCCAGTGCGACACAGGAGGGTGGGGAAGGTGCAGATGCCAACATTCCCTATTCCTCCTCCAGCAGGCAAAGCCCTGCCAGGCCAGAGCATCCAGCACCTCGACGCACCCACAACACCCCTCGGGGTGCCAACCTCAGAGCCACAGCGGATGATGCTCCCCTGGTCCCCAGACACTGCCCAACCTGCTCATTCCCACTTCCATGTGGGCTAGGGCAAGTTGGCACACGGGCAAGTGAAGCAATGGGATGTTTTTCTGGCCAGTTTCTTCATCTCAAGAACCCAGACCCAGTGGTAAGGAAACCTTCAGGCAACTGCAAGGGCATGCCACAAGCTTGACCACTTTGTTAACCACCCTCTTTATCTGCAAGGAGCTCTTGGGTAACCAGAAACAAGACCTTGTTTGTTTTTTTTCAAATCGGTGCCAAAAGCCTTGACCTTCCCAGTAAGTGACAAAGCCTTTCCATCTGCGCAGTCCTTCCCCTGACACACATGTGGGGATAATGGATCCCTCACTACACCCACACTTATGAGGAACTTTGACATAGAATCAGAAATGCTAAGGTTGGAAAACACCTCCAAGATCATCAAGTCCAGCTGATAAGAGTCAGCACTGCTCTGGGATTTGAGGTCTCAGAGCCAAGGCTTGTCTGCACTGGGACAGCCACACTCATTAAATCAGCTTAAAAATGGAAGAGTCACAGCTCCCATTTCCCACCCAATCTGGGACTCACAAAGCCAGGCCACAAAAGATCTTCCCCATCCCCAAACTTCCCCGAGAACCGAGTTCTTAGCCTCCTGCAGGGAAGAATTCTCCCCAAATTCAGTACCTGCAGCCCCTCTAGATTGCCTGCGCCTCATTGTCGTCCCCACATTTTCCCCCTTGAAGCGTGCAGGAAACAACTGGATGTGGCACTCAGAGCTCTGGACTAGTTGACAAGGTCCAGATCGGTCAGTGGTTGGACTCGAGGATCTTGGAGGTCTTTTCCAACCTGAATGATTCAATGATGCCATTCCCAGGCATGGCAACAGCATGGTGTGCCAGTGGCAGCTGGGGGGCCACATTCAGTCCCTGGGGCCACCCCCGTATGCCCCCTGTGCTCAGACTCAGCACCCCCGAGTAAAAATAGAAATCCAGCTTCCTATCTCCGGGCAGTCTGAGCACACAGACAAGCGTGACCTCACTGCCAGGCAAGTCCCAGCATGTCCAGGCAAGCCCGGGCAGGTAGCGGGAGAGGGACACGTTCCGCCACCCTGACCGGGCACCCCCCAGCACTCCCCGCCTGCGTCACGAGCCGATGTCCCCATCCTCAGGTCACCGACGCGACTCAGGTGCCACCCTGGAGCCTCAAGATAACACCCTCGCCCTGACTCATGGCTGCAGATTGCCAAAGCCACCATTGAGGGAGGGACCAGCGCCGGGTCATCGTCCCCTCCCATGGGGCTGGTGCCGCTTCCAGCGACCTCTGCCCAGCAAGAGCTTCGAGGCTCCCGGCAGCCGGCCGGGAACCCCAAGATCTGGGCGAGGAAGTGGCAGGTGCACAGCCACATTAAAACCTCTTCCAGCCGAGCTGGGTGATGAGAGCACCCCTGGGGGACACCCAGCGGGGCTCCACGGACACCTGCGACACCCAGGACCAGTCACACGAGTCTGGGGAAGGCTGGGCGAACAGGAGGGGCTGGGGGCACCCGCATCCGGGAGTGGCTGAAGCCGCCGATCCCGCGCAGAGAGCGCCCGGCTCATGACAGCCATGGGCTCGGGGGAGCCGGCACGGGGGTGGCCGGTCCCCGCCCGGCCCCGCAGGATGCTCGGCGGTGGGACCACGCCCGTACCCCGCACCGCACCCCGCCCCGCCCCGCACCCCGCACGGCACCGGACTNAGGCACGGGCGCTCGCCGGGGAAGCCGCCGCTCGCCCTCCCTCCCTGGCCAGAGAAGGACCGGAGCCGCCGGGCACGGCCGCCGCCCGACCCCGCCCGCACTCACCGCCGTCTCCCCGCGTCTGTCCGTGCCCGGCGCGTCCCCCGCCTTTATAACGGAGGGCGGGGCGGGGCCGGGCGCCGGTCCCGGCGTCGCCCGGGATTTCCCTCGCGCCCCGCCCCGGCCCGGCCCCACGGCAGCCGCCCGGTCCTGCGTGAGCCCCCTGCCCCTTCCTCTCCCCCTTCCTCTCCCATCCCGGTCCCGGGAACGTGCGCGGTGCTAGGGGAGACCCGGGCATGCCAGGACCATGGGCACCGGGACCCAGTTCCTAGGGAGGGTGGGGACCTGTGTCAAGGGATACAGGGACCCCCCTCCTCGGGGAGAGCAGGGACGCCCCCATAGCAGGAGGTGGGGGGACCCCCATCAGGGGATAGGGGGAACCCCATCCTGGGTGGGTGCAGGGACCCGGCATCAGGGACCAGAGGGAAACCTCTGGCAGGAGATAGAGTCCTCCTTCCTGGGAGGTGCAGGGATCTCCCCCATCAGGGAACAGAATATAGGGACCCCCCATGAGGAAATGCAGAGACCCCCTTCCTAGAGGGATCAGGGGACAGGGAGACGCCCCCATGAGGGATGCAGGGACCTCCTTGCTAGAGGACGCAAGGAGCCCCCGGCAGTGGATACAGGGATGCCACATTCCAGCCGGGAGATGCAAGACTTCAGCCGGCTCAAAGGGGGTTCCGTCGTACCCAGGCTGTCGCACCCACCGGGCCAATGTAGGAAGAAGATTAATGAATTAAGGAAGGGATGGCTCAGCCCCTCGGGGTGCCAACCTGAGAACTACACGGTGATAATTCTCCTGTGGCCCCCAGGCACTGCCCAACCCATCCCGGGCCGCCCCCAGCCTCTCCAACTGGATTGTCTCCCCCTCGCCTGGCTCTGCTCTACCAGCTGAACCCCAGCACCCGCGGTGGGTGGAAAAAGTGTTTGGAGTAGGATCTGCTGCTCTGAGTCCTGCAGATGTCCAGGCAGGGATGAGGAGGAGGAACAAGCCTGTGCATGTCCTGCAGGAACCTGTGGCAAGGATTTGAGGGGATCTGTGGCTTAGCTGGAAAACGCCTCCAAGCCCACAGGCAGGAAAGGTGCGAAGCCAGAGCAGCTTCTGCCGGGGTTACTCTGCGGGCCCGGAGGGCGCCTGCCCTGAGCCCTCGGTGGGTCCATCCCCGCCCATCCATGTCCATCCCCGCCCTGAGGCCGGAGAAGGGAAGGGCTGCCCTCGGAGCCAGCCCAGCGAGGCCCAGGGGCCGTGTCCTGCAGCCCCCTCCCGGCTCGGGCACACGGAGACAAACACAACCTGCTCCCGTGGGCACAAGGAGGTGACAGCACAGTTCCAAGTGACAAAGGCCATGTTAAAGTGATCCCTTGGGAATGGCCGGGTCTCCTTGAAAGCCCCTGGAGTAGCAGGTGCTGGGGTGCTGAGGAGGACACTTGGTGTGCAGACCACCCCAGCTTTTTCCAGCTGGACCAGCAGCTTCCCACTGGCTGAAGCAGCTGGAAGATATGTTTGGGCATGTTTGGCTGGAGGCTGCCACATGCTGCAGGAGGATTTTGCAATCACTCGTCCCCACTCTGTGGAGCTGGGCTGTGCCGAGGTGTTGGGATTTGGATCAGTGGTGGCTGCTCAGCCCCGTGGCTGCCTCCAGACAGGCACGGTGGGATGGACAGAAAAGGTGAAAGGAGGATGGGGAATGGGAAATCATCCTAAATTCATGCTTCACACTGCTGAAAATCCATCCTGGAAAGCTGCAGTCTGGACTTAAAGGCTCCAAAATCCATCCTGATTTTCTGTTTGTAAGAGGCAGGGAGAGGAGGGGGCAAGTTGGGACCGGGAAGCTGTCACTGGTTTTTCCACCTGGGAATGATTTCTGCTCCTGGGTGTGAGGAGCAGCCTTCAGAGCCTCACTGCAGAGGTAGATGCGGTGCTGGGTGGCTGTGGATCATTTCCTTGCCAAGCTCCAGCTCTGCTCCAGCTGCAGGTGTGGGTTTGCTCCCGCTGGATGTGAGGGATGCAATCGGCACCGCCCCAGCCGTAGCACTGTGGGCATGCCCCGGGTCAGTGCAGCTCCAGTGACACCTGGGACTCCGGGGTGAAGCAGCATTTACCAGAGGATGCTCCCTGCTTTAAACACATCCCTTTTTTTCTATAAAAGGCCCCCTCCCTCCCGGCCCCCCCAGTGCACAGAAGGAAATGGGAACATCAAACCAGCAGCTTTTTGAAGTGGCAGAGGAAGGAGCTTCTGCAACCCAGAGCAGCCCCACAGCCACTGATGCAAGAGTGAGGGATTCAAAAAGTGAGATAACCGACCAGCCTGGCTGCTGGGAACATCCCAGTTACACCGGGGATTCATCCCAGGACTAAACCAGTGAGAAAATCAATCAGATGTAGATTTTCCCTTACGAAAGTAACTCTGTAATTCTCTCAGTGATTTTTTGGTGGGGTGACTCCCCACACCCTGGGATGGGGGATTATGGGCAGGTTTCTGACTCTTGCAAGCTCCACTTTCGCTTCCCTTCCTCCGGGAGAGGGGAGCTCCAGCTTCGGGGGAGACCTCAGCCAAGCGGGTTGTTGGAAATGGGAAGTGGGGAGAGGGATGGCGTCAGGGTCCGGGTCAGGAAGTCCATGGGCACGTCTGCAGTGGCATTGCCAGAGAGAAAAGGGGAGGCGGGGGAAGAGTGATTAAGAAGGTGATACAGAAACTTTTAAAAAAATAGAAAATCCCAAAGGTGATTCATGGTGTTTGATCCCACAACACGGAGGAGGAGGAGAAGGAGGAGGGCAGACACAGGACTGGGGACCAGGATCAGCGCCGAGGGCTGATGGGCTATTTCCTTCTCACCATTTATAGCCACAGTGTGGGATCCGTCACCTCCCCTGTCCCAGGCTCGCTCTCCCCAGGGTTCCCAAACCCCCACCCGGGAGGGGTGTGGTCGTGGGAGAATCCATGTTTATAATTTCCTTGAATAACCCGTCCCAATGCCTGGAAGCAAAAGGAATATGTCAAACGACTGCATATTTCACAGCCTTCAAAGGAACCTCCTTCCCAGCACCGGGGGCACCCAAATACTGAGCAGCTCCCGCTCAGGGAGCCCTCGGGAGCATTTAATTCCCAGGGGATCTCCCCAGGTGGGTCCCGCAGAAGCCGAAGGGACTGGAAGCCTCTGCAGACACGGAAGCAAACTCATTACTCACGGCAGGCAGAGCCGGAGTGTGACTCAGCCCATCCTCGGCACAGCCAGGGATCCGTCAGGGAACGTGCCTGGGCACATCGCTCCTGACTCCGAGTCTCGTCCCTGTCCTCCTCTGACTCGGGAAGCAGCACCCCCAAAAGCCGCGGGGACAGGGGTGGGAGTTCCAGCGTGGAGCAGGGAACGGCTTGGTCGGACGGAGGAATCAGGGTTGGATATCCGTCCTGGGATAGGATGGAGAGCGGGGAAATGTGGCTTCATGGAACTGTGTTTACAGGAATAACACGCTGAGGTCCACCCCGTGCTCATCAGGACTGTTTTAAATGCACACAAATTCCCACTTGTAGGGATTTTACAGAGTTTTGACATTTAGTGGCCAAAGGTCTACGTGAAGAGGGTTTTTTGGGGTGGGGAAGTAATATTCCTGTTAGATCAACCAACATAGAGGGAAAACCAACAAAGATTTGGGCAGATGAGCATCCCTCAGGTCTTTTGGAATGAAGATGACAGAGATCAGGGCACACCTATTTCTCAAGTTGAGATAAACATAAACTCTGCAAAAAGGTGAATTTCTACCCAGAGAAACACCCTGAAAATGGGGGGAGCTAGCGCAGGACCTCTGCCCCAGCAGGGAGAGTGGGGATGAGCACATGGGGTTGGGGTTCAGTCCTGCAGAACACACCATCCTACACCCCAAAGGTCCAGCCAGGGCTGTGTCCAGGGGTGATTTTTTTCCCTCCTCAAACAGCTTTTATTTGCCACAACATCCCAGGTAGGTGGAAATTGCTCGATTCAGGACAGCAGATTGCCAGTGACAAAGTCCCGAGTATTCCGGCACTAAAACTCCTTTTCAACAAGATTCAAATCACCAAGAATTTTTTCTGTGTGTTTTTTTTTATTATCTCTGCTAACAAGCTTTTTTCTTTAAAGTGGGAAACGTGAAGGCTCTTAATGAAACCCTCACGCTCCAGCAGAAGTCTAAATGAACCCAGTGTTTGGCTGGAGGGCGTTTATATCCCAGCGAAGCCTGTTTTCCCATCAGCTCTTTGAAGTGCCCAATTAAGTGATTTTATACTAATAGGATTTTCCCAGGAAAGAAAGACAAGAATGACAAAACGCTGAATGCTTGATTAACTCTGCCCCTAAAAGAACTCGGATCGTGTTAATTGACTGTTCCCCTGCCATATCCAGCCCTTGTTTGCCCCATTTATGAAGGCATTTTGATGAGACACCAGACCCAGCAGAGTGGAAATAGAGTCCCACCAAGCACAAATGGGGGATGAGACAGTCCTAAAACAAGGCCTTTGCTTACTGGAAATATTCCTGGATGCGGGAGCCGGGCTATGAATTGGTCGCTTCATTCAGCCCCTCACTCATTTTCATCCAAGATTGTTTTTAGCCCCATTCATAGTCATTAACGTAATTGCTTCACTGACTTTCCATGAGCAGCTTGGAAGCTTTGTGGGGTTCTTTTGCTGGCAGCAAAGGCCTCATTGTTCCGAGTATGGCCGGGCGGCCGCAGTACCTGGCTCCAAACCCTGCACCCGGCTGCCCCTTTATTCCCTTGCTGCTCCACCTCATTGCCCACGGCCCCGGAGCGCGGCAGGACGAGGCAGACGCCCGGAGGGGACACAGACACCCCGCTGGGAACTGGGGCGAGCGGCTCCAGCCTCTTGCAGAGCTTTGTGCAGGGAATAAGGTCCATCCAAAACGCCCACTGGGGGTTATTTTGCAGCCAGCAGTTCCCCACGGGCATCTCAGTGAGGGCAGGGTGAGGAACGGCAGGACCTTAGCCAGCAGGATAAGCAGGTGCAGGGAGCGTGGGGCAGGAGCTCCTCTGCGTGCTGTGCACGGGTGCCCAGCCCTCGGAAGCTGCCAATGGATGCAACTTCTTCCCAAAGAACTTCCCAAAGCACGGTGCTGCTGCTGGGGCAGTTGTTGCTCTCCAAGCCACGGATGGTTTGAAATCCATTGGGAGCTCAATCTGGATCTTTACAGCTGTGAGAAGGAGGTGAGGATGGGGAGCTCTGACTAAGCACTTGCTCACAGTGTCACCTCTGAAACAACCCCGATTCCATGGGGCACCCTCTGCCTGGAGCACCCAGACACCAGGATGGGGAGACTCCACTCTCAGATGCTGGGAGTTTGGGGCTGTCCCACACAAACCCGGGCTCTGGGGCGTGCATGCTGGCCCACTTGCCCATCCCAACACCGGGTGGCTCAGCATGTGTCACCATCTCCTGGGATGTCCAGTCACACCTTTCGGAATGCCCCAGTCAATTCACTTTGCCCTTGTGCTGGGGGGCGAGGAGTGGGGCTGGGCGTGGGCAGAGGGAAGGGAGGGGCAGAGCCAGGGGCAGGCAGACCCTGAACACGTCATGAAATGGGATCTGTAGGAGGGCAGGGCCAGGACCCAGACTACAGACAGACAGACAGACAGACAGACAGACAGACAGACAGAGCCCTGCCTTGTGCGGTGACTCGTGCACAGCCCGGAGCAGAGCAGAGGTAATGGGAGGGGACAGCTGAGATGGCAATAAAGGCAGGGGTGATGATATGGCAGCCACCACCTTGACACCAGGGTAAGGCTCGAATGCACTTTCCCTCCTACATGTCTGTTAGGCAGAGCAGAATTTCTGGGAATGGGGATGGGGATGGAGGAGCAGCTTTCACCCCACTGGCCCCTTGCTAGCCTTGACCCCGAGCTGGGCCATGGGGGTGGACATGCTCCACACACTAAAGGGGCTCTGCCCAGTTCCACAGAGATTCAAAGTTGGGGAGTTCCAGGTGCCAAAATAAAACCTTTCAGTTTCAGAAAAAAAAAAGAGAATTTGCTGGAACTTGGAGCTGTGGTCAGCAGTGCCACAGAGGCTGGAAACAGGGTTTAAAATGTTCTGTACTTCACCCACCAGCAGCGATGCTGCACCAGAGCCCTTCCCACCTCTGCACAAACCTCGGCTTTGCAGAACACTGAGAGGTTTATAGATTATCAATTGTAGATCCACAAAAGGAGCAGGAGGGAGACAAAGGGAGAGGGATGTTGTAAAGCTGGGAAGTGCCCCTGCCCCTGTGCTGGGCACTGCTAAGGCCACACCTCGAGTACTGTGTTCAGTTTTGGGCCCCTCGCAGAAGAAAGACAGTGAGGGGCTGGAGTGTGTCCAGAGAATGGAACAGAGCTGGGGAAGGGTCTGGAGCACCAGGAGCAGCTGATAAACCTGGGGGGCTCAGCCTGGAGAAAAGGAGGCTCAGGGGGGACCTTCTGGCTCTGCACAACTCCCTGACAGGAGGGGGCAGCTGGGGGGGGGTTGGGTTCTGCTGCCAGGGAACAGGGAAAGGATGAGATGAAACAGCCTCAAGCTGCATCAGAAGTTTAGGCTGGATATTAGCAAAAATTCCTTCACAAGAAGGATTGTCAAACACATGCACAGGCTGTCCAGGGCAGTGGCAGTCACCATCCCTGCAAGTATTTCAAACAAAAGTGTGGATGTGGCACCTAGGCACATGGGTTAGTGCTAGACCTGGTAGTGCTTGGGGGAGCAGTTGGACTTGATGATCTTAGAGGGCTTTTCCAACCTAAGTGATTTCATGATTCTATGCAACATGAAACCCTGAAAATATCTATAGATCAAAAAACACCCCACAGGCCCCTGTCAAATACTCCCTGCACAGGGGAACTCCTGACTCCCAGTCTGGAGGAGTTTCATCCACGAGTTTCCGAGCGGCACGTGTCAGCCAGGCAGCTGCAAGGACAACTTGGCAGGAGTGGCAGCAAACCACACCTGGAGCTTATCTCCCCAGCTGGGGCAACCTCCTCCCACAAAGTTTATAGTACAAGTGCATGAAAAGCTGATCAATCCAGCACCAGGAAGAGCAGCAGTCAGTGCAGGAGGTGTAATAACACTGGTGTTGGGCAGAAATCCTTCCCTGCAACGAGGCTGAGGCCCTGGCACAAGTTGCCCCGAGCAGCTGTGGCTGCCCCACCCTTGGAAGTGTCCAAGGCCAGGTTGGACAGGGTTTGGAGCAACCTGGGATAGTGGAAGGTGCTCCTGCCCATGGCAGGGGGTTGAACAAAATGATTTTTAAGGTCCCTCCCAACTCAACCCATTCTGGGATTCCATGAAACACTGACTGCAAACACTTGGTATCAAACACTGACAGCAAACCCTCCATCAGCAGGGAGGGCTGGGACAGTGTTGTGGCTTCCTGCTGAATATTTTTGAATATTCATGTTCTAATATTCATGATCTAAGCACCTCTGCCCACAAGGAGATAATGCCTCTCTCACAGCTGGCAGGGGTGATCTTCCCAAGTGACAGCCCGGGTGACACAGTGCCCCACCCTGACACCACTGCTGCACCCCGATAGCGGGTCCCGACGGGGCGCTGGGGCTGCTCAGGGCCTGTCACACACCTCGGGGTGTTTTGGGGGTGGCATCAGGCAGTGGCACATCACAACCTCTGTGTTAACCAGCAAAATGGTCACGAACAACAGCGTGACTGGAGCAGGAGGAATCTCCTCCCAGTCAGGGAGGTTGTGGAGTAACACTGCTGGACATGGTGACAGGATCCAGATGGGAAGGACGTACGCTTCCCTTTCCCAACTGGGATCACTCCCACAGAAAATCTGACAGCTAAAACGGCTCAGAGTACCAAGCAGAAACATCACCCGAATCAATGTGAAGATTTGTTCAAATCCAAGTTATGTCAGCCACTAAATTATTAAATAATAACCAAATGAATCACTTGGAAACGAACATAGCGTTCCTCTTGCATGTCTATTTTATATTTGTCTGGATCCTGTGTTTATTTTAGTCCCCAGCCGTGTTTGTTTGAAAGGCATTAACAGAGGAACTCGTGGCCGTGCCCCAGTGAAACTGCAGAAACGAAAGAGCAACCCCAGACAGTGACGGTGTTTCGAGGAAGGCAGAACACTTCTCACGTGAGAGCCTGGGATAAGGCTTCAGCCCCGGCAAGCCCCTGACTGATCGACTGCAAAGCATGGCCAAGCAAAAATTGGCTTTATTCTGCCTGTTTCTGGCAGGTTGAGGTGTGAAGCTGGAGGCAGCTGCATTCCAGCAGCAGGGCAGTGGCGACCCGCCTGTTTATGGCAGGTCCCGGCACTGTGCCATCGCCCCATGCAGGAGCTAAGGTCGAACCGGAGCAACTGGAATTGCACTCCTGCCCTTCAGCCTTTTGTTTGCAAAAGGGGTTGATGCTCCAGTTTTTTCACTTTTTTTTTTTT
>WAAG01089099.1:63124-105455 GCA_013390105.1 Tichodroma muraria
TTTTTACTTTTCCAGCCAAGAGAGACTGCACTACAACAGCAGCAGAGCAGGTTGGTCTGTGGTGGGGACTGCAGCTCAGGTTTTGGGACAATATTTCTGGGGCAGGATTTGAACATGGGTACAGGGGCAGGGATTAAACCCAGCAGAATTAAGTTTGTCCAACACTCAGCCACTTTGAGGATCTGTATATCAGGAGACATTGAGGCAGCTCATGGTGATGAGATCATGACAAATGACAGTAAAACTGCAAAGAGGTAGTAATAGCAGTAAAAAGCTGCGAAAGTGCTCCGGTACTGCTGGGGAAACAGTTGGACTCAGTGTTAGAGGGCTTTTCCAACCTTAGTGATTCCATTATTCTATTAACAGGCACAAAACCTTGAAAACATCTATAGGTCAAAAAATCCTTCCAGCACTGGGTTCTGCTGACAGACTCCCACCAAAGCAGGAGAGGTTCAGAGGTACAAAGTATAACCTGCCCCAGGCTGCTGCAGAAGATCCATTGGCACTGTGTGGTGTCTCTCTGGTTTCTCTGACTTCAAAAAGAAGGAAATGCAAAGGCAGAGGATGAAATGCAAGGCCCTTCCATCAGTAATGCACTGCAGTTCCCACTGTGGCTGGAGGACAGAAGAGCAAAGCTCCAGAACCAGACTGGGTTTGGAGGATGAGGGGGGTAATACAGCACACCTGTTTGTCCAAGAGCGAAAAAGCTCTTCTTTCACAGAGCAACTTCTGGCTCTGGACTTCTGCAGCTCTTTTCTGCTCTTAGAGGGGAAGCAACTCAATTTCATAGAGGAGAAACCAGAAACTGCCAGGCTGCACCTCTGGACAGGGATTTGGCATAGGAAAGCAGCAATCCTTTCTAAGGCTCAGCTTTGAAATCAACACTGGGTATGATCCATACTGGCTCCTTTCAGCTTTCTGAACAGGCTCAGCTGTGAAAGGATAAGGTACCCTAAAACCTGGTGAATTTAACTGGAACAGACAAAAACTAATCTATTTTTCAAGGGATTTTTTTCCTTGCTTTTCTAACATTATCTGTCAGCCTTCCTTTTCTCCAGTTTTCGTCCTAACTAGCACATGTATATGGACATGTCATCCTGCACATGGAGCAGCTTAACCAGAAGCACTGCCAGTGTTTGGGAGGATCACAATTCCTCACCCAAGCACAACCCTGTCTGAAGGACAGTGGAACAAATCCCAACAAAAGCAAGGACATCCTTAACCTCTCCATTTTCTGAGTGCAAGGCACATTCTTAACATGATCTTTGGTCATAAACAAGGAGCAGCATGTACATAAAAAGAAAAAAAAACAAGATCCTTTTCTTTGCAAACCCATTTGCACACAATGCTCTCCCCAGGGAGAGTGTATAAAATAACTGGGATGTGCTCAGGCACTGCTGAGGACCTCTGAGGATTAACCCCAGGATGCTTCTGCCTGAGGGGGCAGTTAAACCTCTCCCCAAATTAGAAACACAGTGTAAATCATTACTGTCAGCACCACAAAATCAGGCCCTGAAACAATTTGGAAGGTGTCAGGCAGCAGGAATTACTCCGTCACTCCAGGGGTCTTCAGAGCAGGGCTGTGGCTGAGTTTCTGCCAAGGAGCCTTGGATAGTGTCCCTCTGTCCTACCCCGGGCAGGGACAAACTGCTTGGTGACTCTTCCTGCTGTCAGAATCTTCAGGGAGAGGTGAGGGATATCCCTGGCCTTAGAATACCAACACTTCCTTGTACATTTAATTTGAGAGCAAATTTTTTGAACACAACACTCCCAGGCTGGTCATCCCCTCAGACAGGAAGGGGACGCCTGAAATCCACAAATGTACTGGTACACCAAAAATAGCTCTTATTATGCCATGTGGGAAGGGCTGGCCAGTTAGTGCTCATACAGACACACTTCTCATCTTTCTCTGGAACCCGTTCATTGTGTTCCCCTTCAAACCTCCACCTGATTATATAAAACCAGCACACTTCTGATCTAAGGGGCAACTTCTTCATTCAGCTGAGGAGTAAAATAGTCAGAAACCTGAAACTGAAACGCTTCCAGTTCCACAAGACTCTGCTGCGTATGAAAACCACAACCTGCTTCCCACTGTCCCTGGCACTTCAGATTTCTCTCCCTGCAGTAGCTGAACTACTGAAGGCTCCTTGTTCCCCCAGGTAACCACAGGAGGAACGTCTGTGCCGGCAGAGGCACCGCGAGCTGTGACCCTTCCGCACACGGGACGCTGCCAGAGGCACGCAGGGAAAGGGAAGGGAACCGAGCAGGGCCCGGGGCGGCCCCTCGGCCCCGCAAGCGAACGGGCCCCGGCGCGGAGGAGCCGCGCTGACCCCTGCCGGGCACCGGCTGCACTGCACGGCCCGAGCCGCTGCTCCCTCACCCTCCGCTGAAACGGGGCCTGCAAAAGCCGGGGCCAGGCAGGGCCCTTCCCAGCCCACCGCTGAACCCAGGGGCAGCTCGGGCTCCGAGCGCCTCTCGCAGCACCTGCGGCCACCCTGCGTTTGTGACGCGAGGTGGGAACACAGCAACACACGGCCCATAACTCATCAACAGAGCCTCAGAGCCGCTGAGGTTGAAGAGCCCTTCAAGACTCAGTCCAACCATAAATAACACTAAGTCATTAAAAGATAAAACAATGCAGGCACTGACCTCAGCAAGCCAAGGGGGCAGATCTGGCACATCCTTTCCTTACAGCTTCACGATCACCTTGTCCCTGCCTGGAAACCACCGAGCAAAGGAAACGCCACCACCAGTGTTTATCATGAGGGATTTAATGTAAACCACACAAGTGAACCAATGGAGCACATCTTCTCTGGGATTCAGATCCAACGGAGCCTTGGGCAGTGTGCGAGCTCCATGTGCTCTCCAGCTATGCTGCATTTCTACAGGAAGTGAATCTTGAGGCTAAGTTTTGGTTTCCAGACCAGCAATTTCCAAACTGAGAAAGGATCAATACCTTAACTGCTGTTCCCAACCCACAGCTGGCATACAAAGCCCATGTGTGAACCTTTTGCATCTCCAACTAGTTTTCCAAGGAAACACTACAGGGCTGTTGGGCAAGAAGTCAGGTAGCATCAGCTACTGACCACCCCAGCTGAACCTGCAAAACAGGGATTAGACTGCCACAGTGGAGTGACAGCATGGACAGGTGAGCAGGTACAGCTGTGCTGGACACGTCACAGGTGTGTTACAGCCAGGGGGGGTGACTGTCAGTCAGGGACAAGTTAAATACAGAACAACAAATTGTAACCAAAACTTTAATCCCAAGGATCTCACAAAAGACATTTTACAAGTGACATGAAAATTCTTGTACAGTAAAGAAATGTTTAATAACTAATGTTTACAATGTACCATTAGACACAACACATCCACTCCAGGTGTCAGTTCTGCTGTAGATTTGGTCTATTCAGAGCTCCTGGAATACATGGTCAATCAACAATTATCTAATTAAAGACTCTACTCACCCCAAGTACAAAATTAACTGACCCTATAGCTAAAAAGGTTTATTTCATGGAATACAAAGCAGCTCAGTCAGAACTGGAGCTGGATGAAGCTGCAGCCCCCAACCCTTTCCCTCTCTTTGCCACTGGCTCACTACTCTCTTTCCTGGGCTGTGGAGCACCCATGCCCTGCTCTGCTCCTGGCCTGACCCCACAAGGAACACACCATCCCTGCACACTTGCTAGAGCTGAGCCCCAGCAACCCCCAGCCCAGCCATGCTCTCCCAGCCACACAACACAGATCGTTTGCCATTCCACACACACGTGCACCCCATGTCTAATGGTACATTGGAAAACCATTAATATTACAAATCATAGGATCTGCTCAGAACCATATACAGATTCACATCTTTTACATTTGCCACCTGTTACAAGATACAAGGAACAAAGCAAGTTCAACAGCTAAAACATTTTAAAAATGCACCAAGCTTTATGAAGTTTCAAAACAAAACAATGTTCTGTACATACTCCTGGCCTCGGATCTCATGACTTCCTGTACACAGCTCCTTCCCACAGTTCTATTTCCTCTCATTTGACCTGGAGCGACTGAAGAACAACAGACAGGTAAGGTTAGGATCAGGTGTCAGGAGCAGCAGATTTTTCTTTAAGCCCCCCAGCCACAACCAGCAGGTGATACTTAAGCATCTTAAAAATACTGCTCATTTAATAAAACTGAGTATTTTATGGTTTAAGGTGAAGAATCTCCTATGACACTAGAGGTGACTCTCCAGCAAGGCACAGAAAGCCATTTTTACATTTATTCAGAACACAGGAACACTGAAGACTCTTCTTACCTACGAGACCTGGAAAAGGAGCGAGAAGGCTTGTGGTTCCTCTCCCGTGAGAGTGATCTCTCTCTTCTTCTGTCTCTGGAGAGGGACCTGGTACAGATCACAACACCACATGATCAGAGCAAAGCTTCATCAGGCCAAGGAGGCTTCCTGAGGAGCAAAGGTTTCTAACTGTTCAACCAGGGGAAACCTGCTACCCATGCTGCTATTATTCTTCCCTCAAAAAAGGGTTAATCAGCCTGAGCCAACAGCTCATAATATGCTCTTAACAGGCATGCAGTACTTTGCAGAAGTTTTCTTCTGCAGAATCCCACCTAATCACATTCTGATTTATGGCTGGTCTCAATCTTAGGTCTTTTCCCACCTCAGGGCTCAATGATCCTATGCTCACAGTATCAGAGAGAGCAGCACATTAACACAAACTTTGGGGAAAACTAACAGAAAACACCAGGCAGCTACAGAAAGGAAATTACTTCCATTCTTGGTATCCTTCCACTGCTACCCCTGGAATCTCAAACAGCTCAGTACTTTGTGGCAAGCAATACCACAGAAGCAAATCTGTTTCCCTTTACTAAACTACTGACTGTGCACAGCCCACACTGGAGTTGTTTTGGGCTGCTCTTTTCTACCCTCCAGGAGCAGTCCATGGGGTAGGGAAGGGACTCGTACCTGCTGCGGCTCCGGGAAAAGCTTCTCCTTCGTGGTGATCTAGAACCAGAAAACCAAATGTGAGGCACTTGATCCATTCTTTGAGCTTTAATGGGGTGAGGCATTTCCCAACTTGTCAAACTCACTGTTGGGCCCAGGGAACGTGCCAAGAATAACTGGCATCCATCATCCAGTAAAAGGCATGGAAAGATTAGGCAGTAAAACCAAGCTCAGTGTGAACAGCACGTTTCCAACCACGAATTCGCTTAACTAAGAACGCGTCAGAGCAGAGTTGTCCAATGCAACACTTTCCATTTCAACTAAATACACTGCCCAGAACACCACACCAAAGTCCCACAGGTGGTTCAAAAAAAAAAAAACCAAAAAACAGCACAGAGCAAATGTTTTGGAACCCATGCAAGCCAAAAAGGTCCGTAACAAGACATAAGAGATATCAAGTGGAAAAAAAAAGTGAAAATGCGCTCAGTGTCAATATTGATAATGCCATTAAGTGCTACATTAGAACTGCATATTTGTGATTGTCATTTTTAATGCCATAGAGTGTGTTTAGACTACTTTCTTATAAAAAAATAAAAAAATTAAAAATATAACCTTAGCTCGGCCCAGTTCATCCCAAAAAGTAATTGTTTTAAGTTTTGAAAACGGTTAGTAAAACCATTTAAAGGTGATAGGATTTTTCTGGCAAGGAAAAGCTACATTTGTTAGAGCTTCATTAAAAATTTAGTTTGGCATCTCACATGCAAATATCCTGGTTTTTACATTATTCACAGTGTAAGAGCTTCCATATCACCCTTAAAAGTTTTCTCAAGCAACATATGTACGTTACCACTCAATTATGCACAGCCAGCCTTTGATTGAGAAAAGTAATTACTTATAAGCCGCTTACTCCTTATTTTAACCAGCAGTAAACTGTATAAGCAGGAAAAACTTACAAGTCTTTGGTTTCAACAAGCTAGAAATGGTGAGGTGAGGCTGCCGGACTGACTGCCAAGAAGAATTTGCTGAAAAGGTTTTGCCAGATGTTGCGTTGTATTTAGTTGGTTGGCGAAGGGGGTGTTGTGGATTTTTCCTGCTTTTTTGTTAGCCGAAGGCTGCTGCTGTAGTTGTTGTGAAGACATTTGGTAAATAAACAGCTGAGCTGATTGGCCGGGAATGTGTGGGCGGTCGAGGTGGCTGCTGCCGATTTGGTTAAGGTTGGAGAGAAGGCTGAGAGAAAACAGCATGCTCGGGAACCAAAGGGCGGTGCAACCTGACGACTGGCCATGCCTGGGTCATGTGAAACGACACCAGCCAAGCTGCATGGGGCGCGCTGGTCACATGACGCTGAAAGGGCTAGTTGGCTGGCTAATGCAGACTCAGAGGGTGGTGAGAAGAGACATGATGGTGACTCTGTAACGGGTTCATTTTTATTAATAGATGGACCAAAAAGCATAAAAAAAATGAAAAACAAGCCATCAGTACAACCATCTATTAGCTAACAAATACTCCTAATGTGTTATTTCTTTCAACAGCAAAAGGGTAAGATTGAAACCCTGGCTTGGGAGGACTTCACTCACCTGCCACAGGTAAATTCAGTCCTGTAAAAACCACGGTGCACACTTAAACTGCCAGATAGACTAGTCTGGGTCCAAGAATGTGCCAGCTCCCAAAAATCCTGCTATATGCTAGAGCTGGGTTTGCAAACCTCAAGTGACAGGATCGTCACGTGATGCTTTATTTCAACGCTAACACTAAAGTGTCAAGACTCCAGATGTTCGGAGCAACTGTTACTCAATCTACTATTAAACAGCTGCCTGCTTGGGAAGTATTTAAGTTCTGCAAACAAAGTGGAAAAACCCATTGATATGGAAATGCTAAACTGCTGTATGTCATGTTCTGCCATTATGGAGTAAAGGAAAGGAACAGCCTAAGTTGAAGTATGGGGAAGAAAGGGAAAGTGTGACTAGAAGATGAGCAGGTTTTAAGAGGAAGGAGGATAAGCCCAGGACAGAGGGCACTGACTACCAACTGCACAGTCACCTAAGGACAAAAGCCAACAACATTCAACACAACTCAAGTTCACCTCGGTTTTGTGGGGGGTTGATTTTGGGTTTTCTTTAGCATTTGTCATTTCCGAATCATGATCAGATAGATGACTGCCATCCATCAACATGCCTTTAACAAGCCTGCGTCTAGGATGCTACGTGGTAACTGTGCCAAGAGCTCTAGGATTGTGCTGTGCCCAGGTACCTGCGCCGAGGAGGGGGACTCCTCCTGCGATAGTCATCCCGAGGGCGCCGGCCCCACGACGGAGGGGGACCACGGTTCCGACTCCGCTTCTCCCCGTTGGACAGCTCCACTCGGACGCGACACCCACACAGGGTTCTGGGAAGAGAGGGTGACACTGGTTAGCATTTCCAGAGAGAAGGCAGCATGGAATAAAGCACACACGATCCAGAAAAGGGAAGAAGAATGGATAAGGGCAAAAATGTTCTGTCATCGAAGCACAGTGACCAGTCAGCTTCAGCATGACTGTGCAGGACCCTTCCCTGGAAGCGTCCCAGGCCAGGTTGGGAACAACCTGGTCTATCTAGTGGAAGGTGTCCCTGCCCATGGCAGAGGGTGGAACTGGATGGGCTTCCAGCCCAAAACATTCTGGGATTCTTTGGCAGACAAAAGGTTTGGCTGCTTCTCAAAACTGCTGTGCCAGTAAAGCAGGCACAAAGAGCAAAGGAGAGTCTCCACGATCAGTTTTACCTCTTTATAGTAACACCATCTGCAATTTAATTAAACACACACAAAGAGATGCAAGTAATTTCTGGCTTGGGAGTTCAACTGTGAAGTGCAAAATTAACCATTACAATGCCATTCTTGAAAGAGGGCAGGAAAGGATAGAATATTGGGAGGGAATTCTTCTCTGTGAGGGTGGGGAGGCCCTGGCACAGGGTGCCCAGAGAAGCTGTAGCTGCCCCTGGATCCCTGGAAGTGTCCAACGCCAGGTTGGATGGGGCTTGGAGCAGCCTGAGACAGTGGAAGGTGTCCCTGCCCATGGGGAGAGTGGGACTGGATGAGCTTTAAGGTCCCTTCCAGACCAAATCATTCCAGGATTCTACTGCTGCACTATAAGAACACCATTATAGTACCATATAAATAGACAGTGCGTAAGAAATGTGTCAATACCTTAGTCCCACAGTTTAAGCTTCACAATTTAAAACTGTATTACTGCTACAATGTCTCATATTCTGACCAGCCAAGCCAAGCACACTTTACCTTCCATCTAGTTCTCTTACTGCATCAGCTGCATCTCGGGGATCTTCAAATTCCACAAAGGCAAAACCAGGAGGATTTCTCGCCACCCATACACTGCGCAGTGGTCCATAGTAGCCAAAAGCTCGCTCTAATTCCGTTTTGTTGCCATTGTTTCCAAGGTTACCCACATAGACCTTGCAGTCCAGCGGACAAGAGTCACGATGCATTGCTAGGACAAGAAAAAAAGAAGTTCACATATATTTAACGCAGCGCACATGCTCATTCACTTCCAAGGTGTCTCTCTACAAGAGAGAAGTCACTCTATTGGCTGCTTCCCCCGAAACTCCAGCAGTGATACGGTTTTGATGGAGACATTGTCTGTAAGCGGCGGGCGGGGTGGGAGAATACTATTAAAACCCAACAAGAAAAGAGAGCTACTATGCCGCATTGTGATTAAAATTCACTCTTTTGGGGAATTTCGTTTACTTTTACGGTTTAGATTTGAGGGGGGAGGTCCCTGCGCCCTTCTTCCTGCTTAGCGCGGGGGGGTCTGCAGAGGGCGCTGCTCAGGGGAGGCTCCATTGTTCCCGGATCGGGATTAAGATCAGGGCGATCCGTGCGCGACCGGGGGGAGCAGCGCCATTTCCCACCGAGCCCCGCGGGCAATGCCCGGGGACTCGCTCCGGAGCTGCTCCTCGGCGCGGCGTGAGGGACGAGCGCTACCACTGGCGGGCGGGACGCGGCCACACCGCCCCGCGGCACCTCCCGCCCCGCCGCGGGGAGCAGGCCGAGAACGGGCTCCTCCCGGCAACCCGCGGCCTCCCCGCCCGGTTTTGCTCAGGGCCGCGGCAGCCGCCGCCCCAGGCCCGGCGTTACAAAATGGCGGCTGCTCTTTGTTTGCCGCCGCCACCGCTTCCATCCGCCCTGCCGGGCACCGAGACCGCGGCTGCCGCCTCCCCCCCGCCCGCCGGGGTGAAGATCCTCACCGGTGCTCAGAGGGAGGGCGCGCGAAGGGAGCCCGCGCTAAACTCAGCCGACTCGACCCTCAGCGAGACCCCAGCTCCGCTTTTCCTCACTGGACAAAATGGCGGCCAACAACGACCCCGCCCGTCCTTATATAGGGCCTGTGCTCTCCCACGTGATGCCGAGCGACAGCGAATCAGAGGGCGCCGCTGCGCTGATTGACAGGTGGCGTCACGGCGCGCGCGGGGGTGGGCGGGATGTTGGCGGTAATGGCGGGAGCGCTGAGGTGGCCCCGCCCGGGCCCTGGAATCAGGGAGCGGTAACAGCCCCCGGAACTGTTGTTTTTCTGGCTAGCATGAAAATAAAGTTTTATTTCCTTGGGTCTCTGACCCGATGAGGTCCGTCCAGGTAGGGTTTACACCTATGAACGCTTCAATTCTCTCAGAACCGGTTCTCCCCTTGAGCTTTTAATAAGTGTGTTGTGCAAACTGCTGTAAGCCAGAGCTTCTGGTAAATTTTATGTCCAGGCTTTGCTTACTGAGGCACAAAGGACTGAATTGTATTTTCTTTTTAGTGCTTGAGAAAACGAGAGAATTTGAACACAGGAGTTTTAGTTACACAGTGCTGTTGATGTGCTTTGCCAAACTCTCATTCATACATAACATTTGTACATACAACATGGATTTTAACCTCTAATTAAACAATTAACTTGCTCCAAAGGGGTTGTCTTAGATAAAAAACATCCTGATTTCGGTTATCAGGTAATATAAGAAACCCACACAGGGCTGTTGCTGCAATAACCTCCCAAAAACCTCCCTTTGCAGCCAGGCTGGGTTTAATCCAGACGAAGGGACTGAGCCATGGGCTAGAGAAGACAAATTTATCTGTACAGGTATAATTAATAATAGTGTAAATCATATCATACACAAAAAGGCATTTTGAGTGCAAATTAATGCTCGTTGACTATGTTTTCCAAGCAGGAACTGTGCAGAGGATGGGGTGTCCTTGTCTACCAGAATTCCAGAAACCCAACTGGAATTAAAAACAACCAGCTAATATAATTAATAGGAATTTTCAAAAATCTTTTGCAGCATCCCCCATTATATTTAGGAGCTTTTTCTCAGTAAAATCCTCCAAGGGTCAAAACTGGCCAAGGGACAGAAAGTCAACAGTGATTTTGAGGTAATGAATGCTCCAAAGTATCTTTATTATGTGTACAGTTATCTGAGAGTTACCTGCCTTTAATTAAGGAAATCTAATCCATTGTAATCTAAATTATCTGATGGCTAATTTCCTGAGGCAACACAAACAAAGGAAATAATTTGAAGGCTGGAGCCGTTCAGCCATTTCATTTTGTGATTTCTTTGAGACGGTGATTTCCAGCACTCACCTCCCTTCTCCAAGGGGATTTGCAGCATTCCTAGACCCTCCTCACATCACATAATGTACATTTCAAACATGATTTAAGTTTTGCAATAATGGATATTTTAAAAAAAATAAGAAACAGAACGAATATTAGAGAGCAACTTGGACAACCTTGTAATCCTAGAAGAGCTTTTAATTTCATACCAAAGTTACACATGATGTATGAAGATAATTCCAGGTGACAGACTTGGGAACAAAGGATTTATTTTGAAGTCAGTTCAGCTGCTGCAAAGCAAACAGAGCACTCAGCACTCACCTAGGACATGTTAACCTGCTCTATTCAACACTTCTTCCCTGGGGTTAAGCCTGTCACCACATTTTATAAATCACAGTCCACAAAAATCATGTCGTTCAAACATAATCCGTTTTCAGTTTGCTTTTGGCATTATTCAGAAACTAAACATGGCCCGTCACTGGGACACAAGGCAGAGGTGAGAGAGTTCAGCCAAATTCCCAGAGCCGGGGCTGGGATGTGCCAGCACAGCCATACAACACTTGTGTCTTTCCAAAGTCAGCGGTTTGATTGTCCACCCAAAGCTGGTCCCAAACCAGCCCTGGGGATGCCACACATATGCAGAAGCTTTGTCCTATGTTACTTCACTCCTTCCTCCAAGTTTGTGAGTGTTTGGGAAATCCTGCTGCATTGCACTCGCTGGCTTTTACCACTTGTGTCCACTATCATGGGTTAAATGTTGTTTTATAACACCCCCAGACCAGGATCCAAGACCACACTGGTCTGGAGTAAGGTGTTCTAGTCAAACCGTTGTGGTTTCTGAGATTTCAGTCTCACAGAGGAAAATGAACACATTCTAGATGTTATGATTTTGAAGAGACCTCAGCTGTGTGAGCCGAATTTAAGGGATCACTGAACCACAGAATGTCCTGAGCTGGAAGGGACTGACAAGAACCATCAAAAATCTCCTCCTGGCCCTCCACAGGATACCCCAAAATCCCACCATGTGACTGAGCATTGTCCAAATGCTCCTGGAGCTCTGGATACCACAGGAGACAGATAATATTTACTGGAGAATACTTTCCTCTGCAAGAGGATGCAGAGGAATAAATCTTGGAGCTGCTCCGAGTGAAAAACCAGACACCAGCAAAACCAGTTATTTACTGGCACAGTTCTGCCCACGGAAAGGCCTTTTGCTGGGAAATGTCATTGCTCGAACACAACAGGAACTGGTGGAGGGGGCACATCTTCAGTCAGAAACCGACTGCACACAGGCACATCGGAGCCTGCTGTCATGAGGTTCCTGTGGATTCGACCCATTTTCACATCCTGCCCATCAACCAGCCCTGGTGAAGGCCGTTTTCTGAAGAAACAGAGACTTACACAAGCCTGATCTTTAGATATGTCTCAGTGCATGAGCTTATTCTCACACACTCTTCTGTTTACAGGGTATAAGTCTCTTATTTCCTCACTTTTAAAACGTATGTTTTTACACCGTGAAAGCTTTTATCTCTACCTCAGAGTTCATATAGAGTGAAACAACAGACTGTAATTTGTATATCATAGACCTAAAGTAAGACACAGCACCAAGCACAAGTCCCCAAGACTCAGCACTTGGGGATTAATTAGTGTGATGTTTCTTTACTTGGATGACATTTAATTGCTCACCCTTCTTCCTCACCTTTCCAGGTGTGAGGCTTCTGCCACTGTTGGGGTCTCATGTCTAAGCTATTGGCAGCACAGTGACATTCTCTTGCAGGGGCAGATCCAGAGAGTTCCTTTTCATGGAGACAAGGCCCATGGCACTGGGAGACATCCCTTCTTTTTTGTTGTTTTTACTGAGTTGAGGCTCTCAGGAGACTTCTGCAACACTGTGGAACCTGGGATAAGCTCAGAAAGCCCAGTGGTTGTTACAGAAGCAGCAAAAGGGACCCGAGGCTTTGTCTCAGCTTCACCTGAATTTGTTTTGCACACATAATATTCCATCTAGAGACCATTTTGGGCAGAAAAGAGAATCAGCCCCAGGCTTGGCTTCAGGGTAGGTTTTGGAGGACAAAATATCAATTTTCAGACAGAGCTATGATGCTACCACGTTCAGACAGAGCTGTGAGTCCCAGGAGCTTCTGTGGATCTGGCTTGAAATCAGAAAATGGAAAATGAAAACAGTGAGCCTGAGTCACTGCTGTTCAACTCTAATTTTAATTCCCTGGAAGATGGGAGTTTTCTCTGGAATGACGCAGTAAATAACGCATAAGGGCCAGGATTTCAAACTGCTCCTGGAACAGTTTGCCCCCCTCCCAAATGTGACTGCTGGCACCCCTCCAGATGGCACAGGGCTGTCCCCAGAAACAAGGAGGTGACACAGAAGAGCTAAAAGCACCCAGAGGGAGGGGGGAACCTGGAACTCACTCCAGGGAGCTGAACTTCACCTCTTGAAATAGTTATGGAAGCCATGGATCTGCTGGCTCCTTCCCCGGGGACAGAGAGCTGGTGATGCCCCTGTAGCACCTCGAGTGCAGGTGTGGTGGTGCCAAAATCTTCGTGGTTTGCTGTGAGGTGTCATTTCCTCCCATCTCTGAGGGAGAGGGGCCAGGGAGGGCGAACCGCCCTTCGGCAGCTGCTGCTTCTCCGGCAGCTCAGGGCAGCTCTGTTTACCGTGAGTGTGGTCGGAGCGTTTCCTCTCGGCAGGGCGGTGCCCGGCTTTCCACACACGGCACAGCCGCTCACAGGATTTCGGGTCTGTTGGGCTAAGAGCAGTAAGGGAAAAAAAAACCCACAAGCCAAAAATAATAATAATAAAAAAGAGTTGATGTTTTCGTCAGGGAAGCAGGAAGCGTTCTGGAGCCCACACTCCTGTTACTGGTGAGTAACAGAGAACAGCACACGGAAAAAAATTCCTCAGATCTCTCAGCCCATCTCCCTACAGATAGAGGATCCCTTTGATGCTGCACAGTCTTTGTTTAATTAAATTTTCAAATCCCAGGCCAGAGGATCCCCCTTACCCTAACGAGGCTATTTGCACATTTGCTTTGCTTTCTGTTCCCTCCCCCAGTTCCTTCTTCCCCCTCAGCTGGGCCTCCAGGCTTTTTCTTGCCTTTTTCTTTCATGCTCTGCAGCAGGCCATATTCCCTTCCTCCCCCACCTGGCTCCCCGGGGAAAGGACTGGAAAGCAAAACAAAAGAATCACTCCCTGGGAAACTATAATTGGCACAATCCTCCTGCTCCAAAACTCCCGCTGAAGGTGAGGGAACAGCGAAAGCCCCTCCCATGCAGAGATCAGGAAAAGCAGGAGGGAGGGAGCAAAGGCTTTGAAGCCAAGGCTAAAACCTTTGATAGCTCCAAGAATGCTGTGAGGGATGCTCGGAGGGGACCAAGCTCTGGTCAGCCCGAATCCCTCGTTACGTCCCCGGCAGAACGGGCTCCTACTCCACTCTGCACCGCTCAGGGCTCTCACAGAGGTTAACTCATCCCAGCTGAAAATACCACCTGGGTGTGCTGGTGGTACAATTCCCCCGTGACACTGACCCCATTGTGGCTGGGAACATTTCCTCCTGGGTGTGCGGCTGGAGTGTGCAATTGACACGTTTTATGTCTTCTTTAGAAATATTGTATCTCTCATGCATACGCGGTAACCCTGGCACAGCCCGACCTCAGGGAGATGTCACAAAGTGATGACCCTGGTTACTCTGACTGCTCCTGAGTTCTTGGGTGGAAGGAAATGGCCAGTGGAAGGGCGTAGCCGTGGCCGGGTGGTGTGACCACCACAACGCTCTCCAAGTCCCCTGTCACTACCCCACGTCACCAGCTCTGCTTGTGGTCACTCAATTGATGTTTTTCCAGTGGAGGTGCCGAAAACTGCTTCCAATGAAAACCCATTGTACACTGGAGACTTGAAAAGCTCATGGGTGAATTGCCCCAGATGTTTTACACAGGACTTTGGCCAATGCTTATTAATCCTTGAAGATGTGACCAAGGGGTCCACGGCAGATAATTTGATGTAACCACAGCGTAAGTGCTGCCCTGGAGACTCAGACGCAAAGCCTGATCTACCAATATTAAACGAATGTCAGCTTAAATTGGTGACACACTCTAATGGTGACACTCTCCTTAATGACCAGGACTCAGGTAATGAAATAGGAACGTTTCTTGGGTGCCTCAGATGCAGCGGGGCTCAGACAAGCTGCCTTGAGGAACGTAATGAAAAGCCATTTGGTGTCCATGGAAGTTGCGAGAACAGACAAGGCTGTGAAGCCCTGCGGGGGCCTGTCTGTGCAGGACAAAGTGTCTGCATCCACCTGAGCCTGGCTTTTATCAGGAACTATCAGGTTCCTTTATCAGGAACACAGCCCTGTGCCTATGGGAAAGGAATCCGTGGCTTCAGAAAACACTGAGCAAATGATTTTTCCAATCCTCCCAGGGAATTGCTGCTCAGAGATGACAAATACACTCACTGTCTTTCACTGTGAGAAGCAGGAACTGGTCCTCTTAAGTAGTTTCAGCCTAATGATCCAGCCACATCCTGAGTATCCAAATTCTACTGGAATTACCTGCTTAGAGATCATACAGTGAATATAAAACCTTATGTGGTGTCAGCTTGCAGGGTTTCAAAACATATCAGAATTTGGCATTTTGCCTGTATTGCCATGTGCACTTTTATTGTTTAGTGAGTTTCTCCCATTTTCCAAGATTTCAAACAAATTTCTTTACGCTACAACCAATAGATTTAAATTGAACTTGTACTGAACATGAAAATCCAGTGGGATCTTATTTAGGTTGCCCAGAGAAGCTGTGGCTGCCCCATCCCTGGAAGTGTCCAAGGCCAGGTTGGACAGGGCTTGGAACAACCTGGGATGGTAGAAGGTGTCCCTGCCCATGGCAGCGAGTGGGATGGTGGGCTTTAAGGTCCCTTCCAGTCTGTCTGTACTGGGATTTTAGTGTTTACCTGCTCCTGAGATTTTCTGTGAGTAACTTGAACTTGCCTGAACATGTCCAGAGGAGGGCTACAAGGCTGGTGAAGGGCTTGGAACACAAGCCCTATGGAGAATGGCTGAGGCAGCTGGGGCTGTTTAGCCTGGAAAAAAGGAGATTCAGGGGTGACCTTATCACTCTCTCCAACTCCCTGAAATGTGGTTGTAGTCAGGTGGGGGTTGGTCTCTGCTCCCAGGCAATTACTGGCTGAATGAAAGGACACAGCCTTAAGCTGCACTAGGGGAAGTTTAGGTTAGATGTCAGAAAAAAATTCTTAACTGAAAGAGTGGCTGGGTGCTGGAATTGTCTGCCCAGGGAGGTGGTGCAGCCACCGGCCCTGGATGTGTTTTAAAATAAAGCCTGGACGTGGCACTCAGCGCTGTGGTTTAGTTGATGGGGAGGTGTTAGGTCACAGGTTGGACTAGAAGATCTTAAAGGTCTTTTCCAACCTAGCTCATTCTGTGATTCTGTGATTCTGTAACTGGGTTTTGCTGACTGTACATTGCAGGGGTCACCAGTACTGTTAATTCAGATTCCTCTTACCCAACTCAGGGTCCCACACCTGAGCCATAAGGACAGGAAAGGAAGAAAATCTACTGCCACACCAGAGACACTTTTCCTGATCAACTCTGGAACAGCTGGATATCCCCTGTCCATCATCCTGGGGCACAGGAAAGCTGTGTTAGAATCAAAAGCTCTCACAAAACAGGAGAGATTGCAAAGGAGGAAGAAACTCCCTGCAAAGCTGTGATCTTTTCATTATTCAGAGTTGAATATTTTAAAATCCAAGATGTATTATTGCTGGAGCTGTCTCATTTCCCTGGCACAAGGTCTTAGTCACAGAGTGCTGTGGAGCCCATTCCCATTGTTCCTGAGCTCTCTGGGCTGCTATAAAAGGCGGTCAAGGGCACTCGGTGTCACAGCACTGGAACATCACCACGGGGCTGGCAGGAGACTCTGCAGGTCAGGACTTCCCTGGGATCCAAACACCACCATCAGTAAGTGGATAATGTTCCTTCTGTAACTGGGAGATGCTTTTAATTAATGTAGAGTTTACTGTTGATCACAGTAGCAAAGTGTCTTTTCTCTATTGTGTCTGAGCAGTTCTGCATTAGCATAACTTAAAATATCCCTCAGCATTTAATACACACATCTCTGTGTATATTTATGTGCATGTATCTGCATTTAATACACGTTTTTCATCAGAACTAATACCCACTTGTTATTTCACATCTAGTTTGATTTCAACATATTGCCCAAGAAAATTACTCACAAATTACCAGGGCAGGCATATTAAGAACAAGCTTGTTACAAGCAAATACAGAATTAATGTGTATTTATGTTCTATTAATGTGTAATTTGCTTTTTTATCCAGCCACTGACAATATTCAGTTAGTATAAAGACAAGTCATTTGAGGAGATGCTGAGTTTTTTATTATCCCAAATTTCTTCTTTCACAGAAAGAATTCTTCTTTCACAGAAAGAATTATTCCTTCAAAAAATTGTACAGGAACTTGTCTTTACTACTCTTACATAACAATTTAAATGCTGCAACTTCTGTTTTGTTGTCCCTCCAGATTTTGATGTAACAATTTACACAGGATTTGCTGGTAAATGAATAAAGGGCTAGGCTGGAGCCAATCCTATAGCAGGGTACAGTCATTAGTACCAAAAATGCAGAAATTTTAGGGTTAGACCTGGCAATAAAGGCGTGGTGGGGTTGAAGGGATGGGTAGGTATGGGTGTACCAATGCCATGAGCAGATACAGAGATCGATGAAATTATATCATAGATTAAAATAATCATTGCACAATTACATCTTCCAGTTGTCCCTTCCCTAAGCCAGAAACCCACTTCTTCACAGAAAAGAAATCCAGCATCAGTCTAATATAATCCTGGATATTTGGGTGTCAGCACTTGTCTTGCTCATGGAACAGGTTGTGTTATTGAAGGCCCAAACCCCAGGGCTGTGAACACCTTTTAACTTGATATTCCTGCTCCAGCCTTAAATACCTTTTGAGTTTCATGACTTTCAGCAATCCTGATCTTTGTGTCAAATTGCTGTGAAGATTTTCTTATCAGGAGGGTCTCTTCCAAGTCTTGAAATAATTTTCTGTGCTTGCAAATGCACAAGAGTTCAAAATGTTATATCGAGAGGCAGCAGTGGGAAAGGAGATTTAGGACTCAAAGCAAGGAAATGTAGAAATATCCTGTGAATCCTCTCCGTCCTTTCCTGTGTATGTTACAAATCCACGGGTCTGGGATGACGTGGGGAGTCCTGGGGTGTTTTACCACAGCACAGTGCTCCACTCTCACCCCTGCTTAAAGGCTGAAATTCATTTTGTCAGGTGAAAGCAAGAACAGAGGAAAAGATTTCTGATCATACCTTCACCTTCTGGTCTTTCCTGCGGATGTTCCTGCCCCAGAGATCTCTGCAGACAGTTATGTTTTTGGCAATTCTATTTTTTGCCTGCTTTGCAATGTGCCAAGACCTTGAAAAATAAGCAATATTACCTTTTTACTTCATTGATATCATTAGAAAACTGCTCACTTTTAATTTCATGGGCTGCGTTCTGCACTGCTCTTGGTTACTCCAGGCACGGCAGAAGAAAAATTCTATGTATTTGATACAGTAGCATTTTACCTCATCCTCTCTGCAGTATAAAATTAGACCCATTGCATTTTTAGATGTGTAACATGGACCACATTTCAATTGTCACTTTTAAACACTGTACCAAATCACATAAGGATGTTCAACAGAAGCCATGGAGATGGCACATGCTGAAATTCCATATTTAGGTTCCATTCAGACCCAAATCTGCAGTAGGAACCTATAGCTGCAGTTAGATCTTATCTAAGCAGCCTGGAATCCTGAAACATTTGCATCTGAGATTTAGCCTGCCCTCCTCAGTCAACAGTTGACTCAAAAATTTTGGTGTATCTGAAGAAAATAGGAGTTTGGTTTTATTTCATGGACATCAGTGACTTCAGATAAATTACTCCCGAGTTACAACTCTGGAAGGAAAGAAACAAATCCAAGATTCCTCTAACACTGAGGTGATGGAGAGGGAACTTTATTCTGCTTTTGAAACCTCTGAAAAGAATCTAAATTTGGCAAAGACCAAATTGTCAATCTCCCCAGTTTACCTTTCTTAAAAAAGAGGAGATTCAAGGTACACCTTTGGGAATAGCACAGCATTTCAGCTTCCCATCTGCAGGAATCTTTAAGCTTCCCGACAGGCTGCTGGAGCCTGAAGATGTCTGAAGGCCCCTCCCGCGGGGTGGCGGCGCTGCGGGCCCGGGGGCGGCGGAGTCCCCTGCTCCTCCTCTCTTGGTGGCTCGGGCCCCCTTTGTCCGTTCCCGGGGATGCTGCCGGGCTCGGGCTCCTCGCCGCTCGGGCGGTCACATGCCTGAACCTCCAGGGCAGAGAAGCATCTGGGGTCGATGGATGGGAATCAGCACCTCCCGCCCCTGACCCCGTGCTCCCTGCCTTGCAGCAGGAGGGCAGAGACCGAGCTCCAGCTCACGCACGCCAAGGGAGGGCGCTCCACGGGCTGAAGCGCCTGATGTGGCTGCACCACGCCCTGGGTGCCGTGCACACCGCCGGCAGCAGGGGTATCCCACTCCCAAATATCCAGCGGCAGGGATCTGCCACTCCCAAATATCCAGCAGCATGGAACTAACTGCCACACCCAAATATCCAGCAGCAGGGATATCCCACTCCCAAATATCCAGCAGCATGGATCTACCACTCACTCCCAAATATCCAGCAGCAGGGATCTGCCACTCCCAAATATCCAGCAGCAGGGATATCCCACTCCCAAATATCCAGCGGCAGGGATCTGCCACTCCCCAATATCCAGCAGCAGGGATATCCCACTCCCAAATATCCAGCAGCAGGGATATCCCACTCCCAAATATCCAGCGGCAGGGATCTGCCACTCCCAATCCCAATGGATGCGCGGGAAAGCCAAGATCCCTCACATGTCAATGGCAGCGATGGAGACGAGGCTTCGAGCCTGATGAAGTCGCTGCTGGAACCGATGGAAGCTCAGGGCTTCCTCCCACTAAAGCAGCTGGATGGGAAGATCCCAAAGGTAACTGGAACCCACAGCGCCTTTTCCACCCCCTCTGACTATTCCCACCAGTGCCAGCCCTGCCGTCTGCCCCTCGCTTTACACGCGCACTGCTGGAGGGAACAGCTCCAGCACACAGGTGAACAGCAAAATGAAACCCTTAACTGCATTCCCTGCTCCAGGTGTTCACGGAGACCCTCACGCAGAGCAGCTCCTCTCCCATCTGGGTGCTGGGACTGGGAGATGGGTCCCCTCCCTTCCCTCACCAGGGCCCTCCCTGTCTGTCTTGCATGTCTTAGGGATGCTGCAGCCTGTTGGAACTCCTGGAGCTCGCACGTAGCAGGAAGTTTGGGTCATTAATTTGCACATTCACAGGCTCATTCCCAGCCCAATGTTTTGACTCTTGAAGAACTTCACCTCTGAACAGAGGTTCTCTTCCATTCACATCTGCCTGCAATAATTTCACACTCTGTTCTAGCAATCATTTTTCTCATACTGTAGTTATAAAGGGTTTTTCCTGCTCCTTCAGCATGCAAACTGTTTTAGGCATCTCAGACCCTCAGGATTTCCTTTGTTTTGCCAGGTAGAAGTTGGCAGTGATCCCCATTCAGCTGAAGCCCCAGACATCCACCTTGCTCTGCTGGTGGAAGAGATGAGAATGAGCTTTTGGGGTCCCTCTTTGAGCCTTTTGTTCCACATTTCCTTTTCTTTCCTCAAGTGAAATCCTCTCCAAGAGCTCCCACAGCAGCAGGAAAACAGATTCATGAGGCTGCCTGTGTTTCCTGAGAGGTACCACTGGATTTTGCTGTTCACCTTTGATAACAAACTGACCATCTCTGTGTAAGCAAAGCAAAGTCCAGTTTAACTGTAAAGTCAGTCCTTCATAAATGAAGTCTGTCATGTGTGTTACAAATATATCAGCATTTCCATTGTGTAGGGACTTTACATACTGTTTTAAATCCTGAAATTCCTCTGTTGCTGATAGACTTCAACTGTGCTGAACTTAGTTCTCAGTGATTAAAATGTCAATAATAAAACCCCTTTTCACCCTCTTAATTGCACTTGTGTTTTTTTTTTAAATATAATTTTTTGGTAGAAATGTAAATAAAATGAAGCAAAATGACATTTTCCTGATGTCTCCACACATCTGGGATGAGTATGGGATCACATTTCTTTTGTTATGTCATTCCTCACAGCTCCCTATTAGGTTCCTAAGGCCAGTCAAGCCATTATCGAAGCTGATGGTTTCAGATATTTCAGATGAGCTGGGAGGAGCAAGATGAAAATGGGCTGTACAGCCCAAGCTATACAATGAATTTTCTGAGCTGGGATGTGGGAGCTCATCCTCATCAGAGTCAGAGGATGAAGCCCCGAGGACCTGACAGCTCAAATCTCTTGGAAATGGTCCTGTCCCGCCCAGCACACTGTGGATCAGCCTCTCTGTCCCTGTAGATGCAGTTTCCTCTGGGACTCAGGGGTTGTTTCTTTGATCCCTGGGAGGCAGGGGTGACTGTTGGTGGCTTGGTGGCCTCTGTCCTCGGGCACGCCTTGCTCCTGTGGGCATTGGGTGATGTGTATCGCCTCAATGGGGATGGGGAAAACCAGCCTCCCCTCGACAGGGAGTGCAAACTGCGTGCTGGGAGGCTGCAGGTCACAGCACCATTGTGGGCAGGAGGGAAGTTGCGAAGGCAGCAGGACAGGGCTTCCCAAGCCAGGAGGAGTTACTCCAGGAGCATCCTAGAAGCACCGCAGGCAGGCCGGCACCCAGAGCTCGCAGCGCCGGTGCCTCTGCCCCGACCCAGGGGAGAGCAAGGGCTGATGCGCGCCCGCCGCCCCCACGGCTGGGTCCCCAGCGGCCCTTCAGCCGCGCCCGCGATGGCCGCGCCCCGCAGCCCCCGGGCGGGCGCGGAGCCTCGGTGCGCTGCNTCCTGAAACATTTGCATCTGAGATTTAGCCTGCCCTCCTCAGTCAACAGTTGACTCAAAAATTTTGGTGTATCTGAAGAAAATAGGAGTTTGGTTTTATTTCATGGACATCAGTGACTTCAGATAAATTACTCCCGAGTTACAACTCTGGAAGGAAAGAAACAAATCCAAGATTCCTCTAACACTGAGGTGATGGAGAGGGAACTTTATTCTGCTTTTGAAACCTCTGAAAAGAATCTAAATTTGGCAAAGACCAAATTGTCAATCTCCCCAGTTTACCTTTCTTAAAAAAGAGGAGATTCAAGGTACACCTTTGGGAATAGCACAGCATTTCAGCTTCCCATCTGCAGGAATCTTTAAGCTTCCCGACAGGCTGCTGGAGCCTGAAGATGTCTGAAGGCCCCTCCCGCGGGGTGGCGGCGCTGCGGGCCCGGGGGCGGCGGAGTCCCCTGCTCCTCCTCCCTTGGTGGCTCGGGCCCCCTTTGTCCGTTCCCGGGGATGCTGCCGGGCTCCTCGCCGCTCGGGCCGCAGGGCCGCCACCCCAGTGCCACGCCGGTGTCACCTCCCCGGACGAGCCCCGGTGCGGGGGCGTCCAGCCCCGCTCCGTCCTGCAGCCCCCGGGGTGGTCGGTGAGCTCTGAGCACCCATCCCCGTAGAACGGGCCCCGAGCACCAACAGGTGGTTTGGCACCGATACTTTCTCTTTTCTTCCCCTTTTTTCGCCCCCTGCACCTCCTTCTGTCAGATAATTTTCCTGGTTTGATCTCTAGGAAGTGAAAACCGCCCATGGATTTTACACCTCCTGCTCACTGAGTGTATGACCCCCATCCCCGGGATTGTAACCACTCACCTCTGGGGGTGTAACCCCATGTGCAGGGTTACTCGCAGAGTGTGACCCCCCACTCGTGTGTGTCACTCTGAGATGCTCTTCCATAAAGCCTTGATTCCACCTCGCATAAAGACATAATTCCATCTCAAAAGTCACCCAGCTGGAGATCCTCACCCGCTCCTGTCCCACGAGGAGCCTGTAAGGGCAGCACACACGTAGCTGCTGTCTGGGAAGGAGGTGGTTTGCAGGGCCCTGTGGTGACGCCTCGTGAAGATCTGCAAAAACTGAACAGAAAGAGTCATTCGAGTGTGTCGGCAGTGCCCAGGGTTATAAAAATGGGAAGTGTCTCACCTATTTTGTCTGCAATTTCTAGTAATAGTTGCAAAACTCTGTTACCTTACTGCCCAGGAGAACCAGGGTAAGGTGTAGCTGTACATTTGAAATCTTTGGGGGTTTTTATGCATATCAGGAAATAGAGCTGGAGTGTCAAATATACTGAAACTGCTACTGGTTGGGGGTGCCAGTATACTGTATTCTCAGAAATAGAAACTGTATTAAAACACATGTATCTTTCTTAGAAATAAGTAAGATACTTACACTAGGGTTTGGGGTTTTGGCAAGTATTTAAACTGCAACTTGCTCAAAGGCAGTGATCCTCTGGATTTGGCCAGATTTCTGTGAGAAAACATCTAGTAAAAGTGCTTAAGGGCAACTAAATGCTCTTTTTGCTCATTGTACAGTTGCTCTCTTATTGGGATGACTTTCAGGATTTAGATAAATTTCACAGCAGAAGAGCCAGTAGGCAACTGGTGGAATTATTTCGGCAGGGGTTATGGGAAGAATAACTTCTGTATTAGATGTTTGTGTGATATTCCTGGACTTCGAACATTCATTAAAGATAGAATGTGGTGGGAGCAATAAACATTTGCAATACTGGCTGAAATTGTGGGTGGTTTTGAGGCAGAAAGTTTCTTAAGTTTCCTTCCCTCTAATTTCAGATCAAAAATGTTCAAAACAGGAAGTCTGACTTGTACCTTTTATTTTGTAAGACTTTTCCCTGCTCAGCTTAGACTGGTGATACTTATTGTTAAAATCTGAACTCTGTGATTAAGCATCACTTAATGGGTTTGGGCTCTTGTTTGAAGATTATTTGTCATTTATAATGTTTGATGTTCCTCCCTTCTCCTTTCCTACCAGCCATGGCCATGACAGGCCCTACGCCGTGCTCGTCCATGAGTAACCACACCAAGGAGAGAGTCACGATGACAAAGGTGACGTTGGAAAACTTCTACAGCAACCTCATTGCCCAGCACGAGGAGCGAGAGATGAGGTAAAAATCTTTCTTGTTTCCCTTCCATACTGGATAAGAGCCAAAATTTGTATTGAAGGAATTTAGTTTTCTTGAGCCAAAGCAAAAATAATAAAATCACAGACTGCTTTGTGTTGGAAAGGACCTTAAAACTCATCCTGTTCCATCCCTGCCATGGCAGGGACACCTTCCACTGTCCCAGGCTGCTCCAAGCCCTGTCCAGCCTGGCCTTGGACACTTCCAGGGATCCAGGGGCAGCCACAGCTGCTCTGGGCACCCTGTGCCAGGGCCTGCCCATCCTCACAGTGAACAATTCCTTCCCAAAATCTCATCTATCCCTGCCCTCTGGCAGGGGAAGCCATTCTCCCTTGTCCTGTCCCTCCAGCCCTTGTCCCCAGTCCCTCTCCAGCTCTCCTGGAGCCCGTTTAGGCCCTGGAAGGGGCTCTGAGGTTTCCCTGGAGCCTTCTCCTCTCCAGGTGAGCACCCCCAGCTCTCCCAGCCTTTCCTCACAGCAGAGCTGCTCCATCCCTCTGATCCCCCTGGTGCTTCCTCTAGACTCTGCAGCAGCTCCAGGCCCTTCCTGTGCTGGGCCCCAGGGCTGGGGCAGCTCTGCAGGTGGGGTCTCACCTGAGCAGGGCAGAGGGGCAGAATCTCCCCCTCCCTGCTGCCCACGCTGGGGCTCAGCCCGGGGCTCGGCGGGGTCTGGACTGGAGCATGTCCAGCTCTGCCTCCCCAGCACCCCCAGGTCCTTCTGCCAGGGCTGCTCCCAATCCTTTCTCTGTGTTTGTGCTGGGATTGCCTGATCCATGGGCAGGATGCACAGGAAGACAATGCAAGGAGCCAAGGAGGGGGTGTTGTGAGGAGTCTCTGACTGACCTGAACCTGGGCGCCTCTTTAAGTTCCCCAGTCCAATCCAGCCGTGGACTGGACTGGCTGTGTGACTTTCCTTTGGCTGGAACCCTCTAATTTGCTGCATATCCTCAAGTTGTAGCACTGGGACTTCTGCTGTTCTCCCATGCCTGCCATGGAGTCTATAACCAGAATTTGGAAAATGGTTCAGTGTTGGTTTGGCTTTGCTGCCAAAGCTGTAATGAGCTCCCCGAGGAGCTTCCCACTGCCTGCTCCCTACAAGAGCTGCAGAAACGAGGAAGCAATTTAGAAATAAATATTAACGTGCAGAGATATTTTCTTCAAAGCTACAAATGAGTAAAGAGAGACTGAGGTCCAGTTCAGGCAGAAAATATCACTGATTTAATTAATTTCTTTCTCTTCACACAGCTCTTGCCTTTAAAATTTATTTACTTATTATGAGCACTGTTGTGTACTCCCAAAATCTCAATGTTTTTTTTCTGTTTAGGATCAAGACCTTGTCTGAACACACAGACTGGACTTTATAAGTTACATGTAACAACAGATGTCTGTGGGTGTGTAATTTGGATTTAAATGAAGTTGACACTGTACCCTGAAGTGCAGATTGACCCTATTAGGGATATTTGAGGGTATTTCAGCATGGCTTTGGCATCACTCAGTCCTGCTGAGCCTTAATTCTGTGTATTGCACAGACTTAGCTGCTGCAGTTGCTGGCTTGAGTGTGGATTGGGATGACTGGGCAGGGCTCACTGGTACTTGAGCAAGGGCATTTTCATTGTGCCCAATTCTGAAGTGATAACCCCAAATATTATCAAGCTGCAGCAGCTGCGGAGAGCCCCAGGAGACAGGAAGAGGATCTTGCAAAGAATGACTTGGAGAAAGAGAAGGAATTTTTTAGTACATTGGTAACGTCCCAAACCACCAGTCCCAGTTCAGCCAGCTGTTAATACAACTGGCACTGGGAATAAGTTGCCAGAGGATAATCATTACAAGTGTCCCCTGAAGTCATTCCCCTTCTAAAGTCTTGATTCCTCCTTTCTTTTCTCCCAAATAATCCTTTTGTACTGAGGCTGTAAATATTTCTGATTCTCTAAGGGGGAGAACATGTACAGGCAAGTTTCCTCTTCCCAAATATTTTGAGTATCTCAGGGAACAGGAAATCTAAAATAACTTTTCTCATCTTGCATGTGAATAGTTTGAGATGCAGAGAAATTTTAAATGTGTTTGAATACCAATTCTCCCTGGAATAAGTGAAATTTTGGTGTTTAAATGCTTCTTATGGCTCTGGCCTGAAGTGACTTGCCCAGCTGTCAGAGAGACACAAGAACAGAACCCAGATCTCTCGATTTGTATTTGTGTACAGCAAAAATGTACAGTTGAATAATTTGTGAAACTCAAGGCAGGTTTAGTTTACTAAAACCAGAGAGGACAAGGTTAGAATTATAAAACTGGGTAGTAGATTCTTCAAAATTAATTTCCTGTCTGAGTCTCTCCTGTACATCTTTACACTCGTGACTTGCTGGCATAGACCAGAGGTTGTGGATATGTGCACCTTGTTAAGAAACAACGTTAATGATTCAACCTGGGTTTTTTTCTAATTTGATTTAAAAAGCAAGGTTAATGATTCAACCTTTATTTTTCTAATTTGTCTCTGCTCTAGACAAAAGAAATTAGAACAAATGATGGAAGAAGAAGGCCTAAAAGATGAAGAGGTAACGAATATGGAAAAACTATCTTAATGGTTAAATACAAGAAATTTTCTTTTCTAAATGGAGATCTGGGATCTTTCCTTGGAATTGCTGTGGTCCCTGTGGAACCCACCTGCAGAACTCTCACTGGGGTCTCTTAAACTCTAGAAAAGAATCAGGAGGTCGGCACATGCGCAAAAGGAGACGGAGTTCCTTCGCCTGAAGAGAACCAGGCTCGGACTGGAGGACTTTGAGTCTCTGAAAGTGATAGGCAGAGGAGCATTTGGAGAGGTGAGCCCAGAAAATAATGACTACATGTGTTTTTAACTGGCTCTGGTGTTTGTTAAAGACTTGCTCAGTTTATACAAGCAAAAGGTAAGTGTAACACCACAGACTGACTTTAGCTGAACAGTCACCTGCAGCTGGATTTTAACCTAATAAATGCTGGCTCAAGACATCCTGTGCTTTAAAGGAAATGGAATGATGTTGAAAAGGACCTGATGGACAGCTAAATACAGGTTTGCAGTGGGTTTTAAAGGTGAACTTCTGGGGCTGGACTTAGGGAGAGGTGGAAGGCCCTTGCAAAGTCTCTTCTGGTGGCCTTCAGAAAAGGGGCTTTGGACCACCTGCTTTAGGTGTGACTCGCTCAGAGTCCTCTGTTAAAATAACTGCAGCTCTTAGCACTAACAGGACTTTCTGCCATTGCTGTGCACTGTGTAATGCTTCTTGTCTTCTATAATCTGAGATGATTTCATGAAATGGAAGCCAAGGGCTTGATACCCAACTTTGTCAAGAGCTGTGCTGGGAACCCTGGATTTGATCCAACCTTTGTGTGCCCCCAGGTGCGCCTGGTCCAGAAGAAGGACACGGGGCACGTTTATGCCATGAAAATCCTACGCAAAGCTGATATGCTTGAGAAGGAGCAGGTGAGGAACACCCCGAGCAGGAATCGTACCATGGATCACTCTGGGAGGTCACTGTGGTGTGTGCAGAGGAGGAACAGGCATTTGTGCTTTAGTTTAGGAGTTAAAAATTCTGGGGTTTTTTTTACCTCTTTTCTTATAGAGGGAACATGTCAGAAAAATTTCTGAATTCACAAGGAATTCTTTTCTAGTGGGCTCTTTCAACACAAAGTCCTGTGTAAATGATTCAATGCAGACTTCAAGGCCAGAGTTTTACTGCATTTCTGACTTACAGGATCAGATATAAATATCAAAGATACAACTGCTGGAATTCAGACTCAGAGACATAAAGCAGCAGCATTTAACATTTTTAAGGCTTTCCTTTGCCAGTACTTCTGCATATATAATGATCTGTGACAGTCACGTGTTCAGCACTGGGATGAAGCCCTTATGTTTTCAAAAAGAGATCTAATGATTAGGTATATTTGTAAAGAATTGAGATTTTTGTACATAGGATTTATGTAATGTATAGGCTTGCTAGGTGTATATATAATAGACATTAAAATATATGTATATAATCAACCACATGTTGAAGTTCTGATAGTGCCTTTGTGCAGAAGTTTGACTTTTGTCGTCTCAGTATTTGGTGCTGTTCAGAATAATAATTGAATTGCCTGTGAAATAGATGCATTTAATAAAAGTGATCCAATGCCCTGTGTCTGTCCAGGTTGGCCACATCCGTGCGGAGCGGGACATCCTGGTGGAGGCAGACAGCTTGTGGGTTGTGAAGATGTTCTATAGTTTCCAGGACAAGCTAAACCTCTACCTGATCATGGAGTTCCTTCCTGGAGGTAACTCTCTGGAATGCAAGGGCTGCTCTCCTTTTGTTTGGGGATTGTTAATTTCTTCATTACAAATGCAGTCTGGGACTAGAGTGCACATGGGTGCCCTGCAGTGGTGTTTGTACTGTACATCTGGGAGGAACAAGATTTCTGCTTTTTAGGGTACTGGGGTGTTTGGGCAGGCTTGAGGTTTCCTGTTTGGGTCTTCAAGCTGCAGGTATTTAAACTTGGCTTTAATATTCTTCTAGTTCTACCCTTGCTATGCCCTGGCTGTCTACAGAGCCACAGCATATCCAGGTTTGGCAACCTCTAACCTGCTGTTTTTAGCTGAACGCAGCAGAAATAGCTTTTTCCTATGAATGTCTTCAAACGTAGTGAGAGTGGAGCCTGTGTGTTCACCTCTGGGGGGTTTCCAGGTGACATGATGACACTGCTGATGAAGAAGGACACTCTGACAGAAGAGGAGACACAGTTCTACATCGCCGAGACCGTGCTCGCCATTGACTCCATCCATCAGCTGGGATTCATCCATCGCGACATAAAACCGGACAACCTCCTCCTGGATAGCAAGGTATGGACTGGCCACTGGCTGGGCAGGAGCAGAGAGGCCTGTGATTGTTCACATTGACCTGAAGGGGTGTTGACAGTTATGGAAGAAGATGGTGTTTCTTTATTTAGCGCTGTTCCTTCCAGCTTTTGAGGGCATATCTGCCAAATTGCCGGGGAGAAGCCCCAAAAGCCAGGAAAGACCTCAGCCTCCAGTCAGACCTCATGCTCTTCTGACAGCTGTTCAAACTATTTTTGGCTATTTCAGATGCAGTTTAAAGCACGTGGTTTCAGTTCCCTCTTAGGCAAAGCTGTTTCCCTTTCCTGTCACATCTGTTACACTCCCACTTGCCAGCTCTGGTCGTACCAAACGTGAAGGACGTGGCTGTTCCAGTAGCCAGGCTGAGAGTGGAGAATCTCCCTCAGGGTCAGGGTGTACTCCTGAGGGCTGGCCAGGCTACCTGGTTATTGCAGGCACTTTGCAGAAAGCCCAGTTGTTTCAGTGTCCTCCTGTTGCTCACTCCAAGTTTGCCTAAAATCAAGATTTCTTGGAAAAAGTTTGGCAGCAGTAAATAATGACTTTTTCACTACCATGTAATGCACTGTTGGATTTACTGCAGAATCCCAGAATGGTTTGGGTTGGAAGGGACCTTGAAACTCATCCTGTTCCACCCCCTGCCATGGGCAGGGACACCTTCTGCTGTCCCAAGTTGCTCCAAGCCTGATCCAGCCTGGCTTTGAACACTTCCAGGGCTGGGGCAGCCATGGCTTCTCCAAGCAGTGTGTCCAATTCAGAATGTTTACATCTAGACACGAATACATTTAGGACTTTGAAAAGGAGGTATATTATATATATTATATATATACACACACACACACACACACACACACACACACTTCTAAAGATTACACATAGTCAGTGTGGTCACGTTATGCACCAGGACAGATTCAGTCACTGAATTGAGGGTGTTTTTTATCTCTTGGGGCCAATACACAACCCAGGGACTGCAGCTGCCTCTGGAGACGTTTCCTTTTGCCCTGAAGTGGTTGGGAACTTGCAGAGCAGAGGTTTCCTGAAGTAAATTGTCATTGGGCTTTCTCTATGGAGTAGCAGTGGGAGTATTGATGGCTCATTCCCTGTGCACATCCAGTGCTAGGTTTAAACAAGGAAGGCAAAGGACACTGAGGGGCTGGAGCATGTCCAGAGAAGGGAATGGAGCTGGGAAGGGTCCAGAGCACCAGGAGCAGTTGAGAGACCTGAGAAGGCTTAGCCTGAAGGAAAGGAGGCTCAGGGGGGACCTTCTTGCTCTCCCTGACAGGAAGGTGCAGCCAGGAGGGGGTCAGGCTCTTCTGCCATGTCTGAAGTGACAGAATGAGAGGAACTGGCCTGAAGTTGTGCTGGGGAGGTTCAGATTAGATATTAGATTTTTTTTTTTCACTGCAGGAGTGGTCAGGCATTGGAATAAGTTGCCCAGGGAGGTGGTGGAGTCGCAGTCTCTGGAAGTGTTCAGGAGGCATCTGGATGTGGCTTGGGCACTTGGGGACATCATTTAGAGGTGTTGATGGTGGTGTTGGATTCTCTTCCAGCCTTGCTGATGCTGTGATTTACTGTGATGATGTCTTATATTGGTTTTGGATTTTGGGGTTTTTTTTGTTTATTTCTAGGGCCACGTGAAACTCTCAGATTTTGGTCTGTGTACTGGACTGAAGAAAGCCCACAGGACAGAATTTTACAGGAACTTGAATCACAGTCTTCCCAGTGACTTCAGTAAGTTCTTTGGTTCCAAAGCGTATCTGGTTGGTTGCTCTTGGGTCCTGACACCACTCATTTCAGTGTGAGGGTGTGACTGCAGTGGGGAGTCTAATAATCAACTTTACATCTTGAGGTGGATTTTAATTTTCTGTAAAATAAAAATAATTTCAGTTACTTTAAACCCGTTTTCATTTCCAGAAGTTTGTCTCTGAAACAGACTCTGCTGAGGAATGAGAACTCAGTGAGTTGGTAGCTGTTGGCTGGATCTCAAGTGTTACTGAAATTAATAAAGCAGCACAGTCTCTGAGTATCCAGGATTATTGTTGAGGGGAATAATTTGCATCATGGAGTTACATCAGCCCTGAAAGCATGGTTTGCTAATGAAAGGCTCGATTAGATGTTGCCCATATTTCATAGGTGTGAAAGTTGCGGAGAGGTTTAGATTTGGGGTATTGACACACATCTTAAATGAGATATTTAGTGTAATGGTTTGGGGGTAAAAATATATTGGGTGACCAGTAGGATTCAGTCACAGCTATTGAATCTCCTTCAGCTTTCCAGAACATGAATTCCAAGAGGAAAGCAGAGACTTGGAAGAGGAATCGCCGGCAGTTGGTGAGTAAGTTCTTCCTGCTGAGGTGTTGCATCCAAATGGAACATGGATTTACATGGAAGTTTTTAATGCATCTGAGTTCTGGACAATCCTGAAAGGAAAAGATTCAGGCATTTTTTAAAAAGAAGAGGAATTACTCTAGTTTGTCCTTCATCCATCTGCTGAACAGCTGGTGACATATGTGCTAGAGAGAGCACTGCCATAATCATTTACATGGATATCTGAAGTCTCCCAGCCAAAATTATAAGTTCTTGCCACTTCCAATCTCACAAAGAGCTGCTGACCCATTCCAAGGTGACCCATTCCAGGACAGTGATACCCTTCCCTCTTTTCCTGATGCTTTTTTAAGATTCTTTCACGAGGATGTTATTTTGTCACTACATATCTCGGAAGAAAGGCTTTAAACACCTTTGCTAGAGGTTTCAGAGACAATCTGTTGTGTCTTCCTCAAAATAACCACTGTTGTGTAAGTTCCCATGTCCATGTCAGGCAGTTTTCCCTACAGATGCATAACTGATGGTGTTTGTTCCAGGCTTTTTCTACGGTGGGAACTCCAGATTACATTGCTCCTGAGGTTTTCATGCAGACTGGATACAACAAGCTGTGTGACTGGTGGTCCCTGGGGGTCATCATGTACGAGATGTTGATTGGTAAGGAACAGGCAGGGCTGTCGGTGGGAATGGTGGAGCAGGACATCAGCTGTAATCATAGAATCCCAGAATCCCAGACTGGTTTGGGTTGGAAGGGACCTTCAAGCCCATCCAGTGCCACCCCTGCCATGGCATGAACACCTTTCACTGTCCCAGGCTGCTCCAAGCCCTGTCCAACTTGGCCTTGGACACTTCCAGGGATCCAGGGGCAGCCACAGCTTCTGTGGGCAGCCTTTTTCTGTGCTTGGGGTCAAGTTCTCAGAGCATCCACTCCTTGCCTGGTCTCTGAGGTGTGTTCTGACTTCAGGAATTAGTTTTGCTTGATCCAAGATTGTATTTTTGTTTCTTTTCAGGTTATCCACCATTCTGTTCCGAGACTCCTCAAGAGACATATAAGAAAGTGATGAACTGGAAGGAGACCCTGACGTTTCCTCCAGAGGTTCCAATCTCTGATAAAGCAAAGGATCTTATTTTAAGGTGCCAGCCCCATGGTTTGCCAGTTAATACAGCACTAATTTTCTTGTCTTGTCTGTATTCTGTGCCTCTCATGGCTTATTTCATGTGGAAAAACCCTGATGCTACAAACTGTTACACACATGCATCAAATGCTGAACTCCCTTGTCAAATACTTTGTCTCTCAGGCCATTTAGTGGTTCCCTGACTAAACTGTGCTAAAAAGGAGCTCCCATGGAAGTGCTACTACTCTGGCAAAATGTTTCTGCTCCTTATTTTGCCTGCAAGCTTCTCATGGAAGGACACAAGTTCAATCCTTTTGACAGAGCTGACTTCTTGCAACAGCAATGATTTTGCCTTTGTATGCACTGGAGCATACAAATGTATCCCAGTGCTTGCTGACTCATTTGTACTTCAGTATCTATTCTCAGGACAGAAATACAAATGTCTGGGTTTTTAGGCTTTATATGTTCTCCTGCTCTACTCTGGTCCTGAAATAGAAAGGTCACATTATCCTGTTGTGAAGGAATAGCACATCTTAACTGTGGCATTGGACACAACATTCCTGTACATAACTTTGTGTGTTGGTTTCGTTGTGGAAGTTCTTAGTCTGCTCCATTTATATGTTAAGAAACTGCAGCAGTATCAGTTCAGAAAGCTGTTCCATTTCTGGATGGAATGCTTTCATTTTCATTCTCCATTTTCATTCTTCCTTCCATCCCAGATTTTGCTGTGAATGGGAGCACAGAATTGGTGCATCTGGTGTGGAGGAAATAAAGAGTAACCCATTCTTTGAAGGGGTTGATTGGGAGCACATCAGGTAAGATGCTTTGCAGAAAAGCAACTGCTCTTCTCTAGGGACTGCTCAGGCCAGCCCTGGTCTGCAGCAGGGAGCAGCTGACTGGCATTTATCATATCCAGCTGTGTGTGAGAGCATTTTGTTCTCTACCTGAAGCTTGCTAAGGTTTAGGTACCTTGAGTCTTGATTCTGTTAAGAAATGGAAGGTGGCTGAATCCTGCTTTGTCTGCCTTTGAAATCTCAATGCTCCATCTGCTCTTTTTGGCAGAGAGAGACCTGCTGCGATTTCAATAGAAATTAAAAGCATTGATGATACCTCAAACTTTGATGAGTTTCCAGAATCTGATATCCTTAAACCAACAGGTAAGTGATTGTTTGATTCTCTGTGTAAACCTTCCTCTTCTGTAGAATAATGCTTCCTGTTAGTCAGATCTTACTGGATGCTGATTTTTTTTTTATCATGACCAAATAGCTTGGAAGCCTTGTGCTGCAGGGGGTGCAAGCTGGAATTTGAGTTCCAGGAGATGCAGGTTTGTAAATGATGTGGGAGTTGCCTGAGAAAGGGCAGCTCTCAGAGGCAGTAGAGCTTCCAGAAAGTTCAAGTCTCAGCAGGGCTTGAGAGCCCAATGCTGCAAGTTCCCCTCGGTGCTGATTCCTGCTGGCACTTGGAGTAGGGGTAGGGCAGGGTGGAACTGAAGGGGATGTTTCGGTGTGAATCTCTGAAGGATCACAGCATAGTCACACATTTGCTCCATGAGTTTAAAAACAGACTCCAGACTGGTTTGGGTTGGAAGGGACCTTACAGCTCATCCCATTCCACCCTCTGCCATGGGCAGCGACACCTGCCACTATCCCAGGTTGCTCCAAGCCCTGTCCAACCTGGCCTGGAACGCTTCCAGGGATTGGGGCTTCCACCACCTCTCTGGGCAACCTGTGCTAGTGTTGCACAGCTCACATTGTAAAAAAATTCTTCTTTCTATGTGGTCTGAATCTACCCTCTTTTAGCTTAAAACACTTGTGCCACATCCTGTGTCCCAGCACCTCTTTCCTGGGGTTGAAGCACAAAGCTGCATCCTGCGTTTGGGATATTTCTTTTCCTTTAGAAACATTCATCCAGTGTTTTGTATGAAAATAAACTGCAGTTCCAAAGGTTAATTCTATTTCTTCTATGTCTTCCCAGTGGCAACAAGCAACCACCCAGAGACTGACTACAAGAACAAAGACTGGGTTTTTATCAATTACACCTACAAGCGTTTCGAGGGCCTGACGGCCCGAGGAGCAATTCCATCCTATATGAAAGGAGGGAAGTAACACAGCTTTACCTGGGACTTCTGAGCCATGGAATTCTGTTGCTGTACTTTGGGTTTATACTCATAAAAGAACTTGTTCTTTTTTTTTTTTTAAAGAAAACTTGAGGGCTGTTAACTCTTGGAGAAGACTTCAAGACCCTGTTTTGTTACACACCTGGTTGTTGTTAAGGATTTTTTTTTCCTGCGCCATTGAAAAATTCCACGTTTGCATCATCTCTGCTGCCAGCACATTTTGCTGCTTCAGGAGCAAGAGTTTTTTTTATATTCTTTGCCAGACTGTCCAGTCCATTGGGAGGTGAGAGCAAGCTTTCCCTTTGGCATTGCAAAGCATGGGATTCTATAGGACTGCATCCAGTCCTGCATTAAGTGACAAACTCACTCTGCCAATTCTGCCAGCACTGTTTGCCCAGTAGCTGAGGACTCCAGGACAGAGAAAACAAAGCAATAATTGAAGCTTGAGACAGACAACTGTCGAGGAGACTGTCTAGTAGAAGAACACGACTCGGATTGCCTTAACCTTACTCTCTAGTGCTGTTTTTATAATGCTCCTTGGAATCCTCTTCAACAGCATTTCTCAGCTCTGTCACTGTGGCCCCCAGCTCTGGTGCACTTTACTTTTGGTACTAAGCGACCCTCAAGCCATTTAATATTTTTTTCTAAATTAAAAGATTTTGCAACACTTTTCTTTCCTAAATAGAGGAGAAATGGCCCATTTCCTCCACCGAGTGCTAAGTTTTTGGTTACTGTATGTCAGGATGGATCCATAAACAATGCAGATAAACTACAGCTGGTCACATAAGTGGATCTGGAATTAGAGCAGAGGGAGGGAAGTTCCAGGAACCTGATCCTTGGTGGGCACGTTGTGCACAGCTGGGCCAGCCCCGAGGCTGCCCAGGCCAGCTGCTGCTGTTCCTTAGCCACCTCTGAGCTCTGCTGCATCTTCAGTGGCTTAAAGGCCCAAACCCATCTTCTGTGGCCTCTTTGCTGTTGGTTTTGAGCAGAACAGGATCAGAATGTTGCTGATGGAGGCCTGCCAGGTGTTCCCTCACAGAGCTGCTCTTGCTGTCCTGGCTGTACCATCTGTACCCATAGTGTTCCACGGATGGTGCCTCGTGGGGTCACTTTCAGGGTAGTGGAACCCACCATGTCAACTCATTGATTGTTGCCTATCTAATTTATAAAAGTACGTTCAGTTCTGATCAGGGTCTCTCCAGGAGAGTCCCAAAGTGCCTTTCCTTGCCTAAGCCTCTCTCAGAACACGACAGCATTTTGGGAGGGAGGATTCTGCCTCAGCTGAGCTTTTCCTAATTCCTTTTTCTAACCACGAGCTCCACTTTGTGCCCATTTGTAGTTAAGTCTGCACTTCCAGGGGCAGGTGGCATTAACCCTCTGGCCTGCATGGTTCCAGTCTGGAATTTACAATCAGATATTAAAAATACAATTCAATGAGGTTTCTAAAAGCATGTATCAATTCAAATTGTCTTGGATTCCTGCAAACTTCTCTTGGTGCTGAACACTAACTCCGGAGTACAGACAAGACAAAGCTCCAGTGATGTCTCATGGGAAAAAAAAGGCTTCCAGGTCTGTTTAATCCTGACTTTCTTGATTAGAAAATGAAACAAAATGGATTTGTAGTGGAACTTTTTTTTTATATAGGTGCTTTTAGGGAATGTTTATCTAGATGTCTCTTGAGTCATGTGCCATCCTGAAGGACTGGTGGGGGACTGCCAGTACTGTACAGAACTCGTCAGGGTCCTCCCCTCACCACCCCTCTGCTTTTTGTACGTGTCCTACGAGTTTATGACTTGCCATAAGCAGTTCAGACAGCAGCTGGATCCTACCAAGCTGAAATGCAAAACTAGCCTTAATTAGAAGTCCCAGGATCTCTGTAGTCAGAAGGGCTCACTTGGATGAATAAGGGCTAATGGAAGGAATGACTTACAGGATCAGGCTTTCATCTCCTTGTCCCCAGATCACATTCTGCTCCCTTTTGACCTTGCATGAAGGACTGATACCAACTTCTCAAACTGTTCCATCCTTATCCTGCAGTTTCTTCTAGCCATTTGAAAATGTTGCCTTATAAACCATTGGAATTAATGTAAGACCATTTTTTTTTTCAATTCCTAACAGCTTAGTTACTGCCTTAAAATAAAAACAAAAATCAAAATCCTTTGAAGCTGCTGTGGATTGGGAACAAATGATTTTGAGATAATAGCTGCATTCTTAGTCCTTTACTGAAAGGGACCAGCATTTTTATTTGTAAATACCAAAGATGAAGAAGCTAAACAATTTTGTGATAAGTTGCTGTGAAAAACCAACTCTCTAGTACTGTGTATTGTGCATTTTTAGTGCAGTGTTTGAAGTGGGACCCCTCAGGTGTGTCACTGGAGTCCAAGGTGAAGTTTTCAAAGGCACAAGGAGCAGTTGGGTACCTCATTCCTGTTGTCTTCCAGCGAAAGTTGGACCTCTTTGAATCCAAACCTGTTGGACACACCTTTGCAGCGGGAGATTCTGTACCCCAGGTGCATTGTAAGCCTGCATCCTGTTCCAGATTTTTACCAACATTAGGGAGAAAAGTGTCTCCTACAGTGTCTCCTTCCCAGGATCCATACTTCACTGCTAACAGTAAGGATTTTGTTTAAACGCCTTTTGTTTTGACGCCTATTACATCTCCCATGGTAGCCAAACATTTTTACATCTTTTGTGTTTTGAGGTTGTTAGTATCTTTTACCTTTTTTTTTTTAAAGCTGCAGTTGCTGGATTTGTAGAAGTAATTCCGATCTGAATTTCCAATGGATCTGAACACCTTATGCTGCCAGTTCATCTCTGTATCATGTCTGGCACAAAGCTGCACTAAGTGTTTCTTATCACTGTGCCCTGACTCTGCCTTAACCTCTAAGTTGAAAAAGTGTTCTGTAAATATTTAAAAGCTGTTACAAAATTGCACTGTACAATTTGGCAGGTGTAGTCAACTTTTTATGGAGCGATCTCAATGTGTTGTGTAAATAAAATCCTCTTAGTAAACACGCTCTAGTTGGTATGTTGTGTTTTACAAATGGGAATCAGGGAATCCTGGAATGGTTTGGGTTGGGAGGGACTTTAAAGCTCATCCATTCCCACCCCCTGCCATGGGCAGGGACACCTTCCACTGTCCCAGGCTGCTCCAAGCCCTGTCCAACCTGGCCATGGAGCAGCCAGAGCTGCTCGGGGCACCCTGTGCCAGGGCCTGCCCACCCTCACAGGGAACAATTCCTTCCCAATATCCCATCCAGCCCTGCCCTCTGGCAGTGGGAAGCCATTTCCCTTGTCCAGGTCCTGATGAAGAGTCCTTCTCCATTTCTCTTGGAGCAGTCCCTCCAGGTAGTGGAAGGTGCTGTGAGGTCTTCACACAAATCCCACCTTGTTCGAACTCCCAGTGCTCTTCCCAAACTTCAGCAAGAGAAGCCTGGAAGTACATCCAAGGCCAAAGATGGGAATCAAAGCCAAACCTGCTCCAAAGCTGTTTTCTTCTGAAGACAGGTAGGTAGAAGTGGGGAGCACTTTTCACAGCATTGACAAAAAATACTGGGGCTTGTTAGAGATGCTGCAGTTTGTGGGTCAAGGAGCTTTGTCTGTGCTGCCTTTAGAACATCTCTGCAATGAGGTGTAGGGATGAACTTTGAGGTGCTCTCAGCACAAATGGTGAGAACACTTCCCTGCTAAACCAGGCTCTGATGCCAAACTACTCCTAAGACTTTGGAATCACAACCCACACTTCCTTAATGAAGCAAGGAAACAAAACCTTGTAGCTCTCTATGCCCTTCCTGTTCTTCTACTCCACATTTAAAACGATTTTTAAGGGAGCCAAACAAGTCACATATAATTTATACTTTAATACAGATAAGAAACCATACATCTGGGGTTCATACACAGCACAGGAGCACTTCAGTACATCTAGAGTAAGACAAAAGTTGACCTTGTACTTGAAGTAGGCGACCGTGAGAGGAGGAAAAGCAAACTTTTAAAATTTGATTCAGTGTTTCACTCTACTAACAAAACTTAAAATCCAAAATGAATAATTACTTGGGAAAGCCAATGAACGACAGCGGGTAAGTGGTAAAAACTGCATGGAAATCATGGGAGTTGGATAATGCCCATCCCATGCTGAAGGTCCAGTCGATTGCACAGGGAACCACAACAAACTCCTACAAGCATTGACAGTCTGTAACTCCCAAGAGGAGGGCCTGGTGCAGTTTAATAAACTGCCTGAATCCTTCCAGAGGCCAAGCTGACCCTGGGCTCAGGGACACACTGGGTGGGATTTGGTTTGGCTGGACATGGTACTTTAGCTGTCAGATCCCGAAAGGTGCCATTGAGGTGCAATTCTCAGCACCTGATGCCTGGACACAGTCCTGAGGAGGAGCTCTGAACAACAGCCACACTTCAGTCCTTGGACCAGAACGTGTGGAACCTCCAATTCCAGCTCAGCTGGGCAATACCAACACTCATTTACTTAAACCTGACACTGCTGGGGAAATAAATACACACTGGAAAACATAATCACAGAGCCTGGGGGCTATCACTCAGGGCCCAGGGACAAGTTCCACCACTGCTGGGCTCACCAGTGCTTCTGCTTGTCCTGAGGAACAGCTCCTAAACAAGGCAAGGAGTGGGGTTAGTCTGGCCCCTGGTGGAGGTTCGTGGTCCACGTGTCTTCCTTTCTCTACCACATAAAACAGCAATTCATCTGGAGCAATAATGGAGTGTCTGCACATCACCCCAGCTCTGTGCAGGCACCCAAGGACACCTCTCTACTGACCCAATGACACACAGGGAGGAGTCTTCAAAAGTAGTCAAGTGGAATTTGGGCATCTGAACACCTGGGACTCTGGAGGTCCTGAAATCTTCCCATAGGCACTTCTTTTTAGAAGAAATCTATTTGCTGCACTTGGGAAAAAAGCTAAGAACACTGAGAGAATGGAACTTGTATCCATACTAATGGAAACTAAAATGTGCCTTGGCAGAGATTTGTTACTTGCAACTAAAAATTTCTGTTTGATCTTACGTTACTTGCACTGAAAACCACAAACCCCTTAGAGAGCAGCAACCAGTAGCAAACTTCACTGCTCAATCCACCATGCCCTTGGCAGTCAGAAGGAGAACAATACAAATTTGCTTGATGTTGCAGCCCAGCCAAAAAAGGATTAAACTTTCTAGGGCCAGACTGATGTTTTGCCAAGTCTGACCAGGTAACACCCACACAATCCAGGTTTCAACACCTTTGCCAGAGCAGCACTGACCTGCCCAGTTTTGTGAGGAGCTTTGTCCCTCTCTTTCTTGAATGGTTTCAGCTTTTCTTTGCACCAGCACCATGTTTAAATACTCTGGTTTGGGTACCCAGAGCCTTTACACAACCATCAGAAGGGATGTTTTGTGAGGCAGCCCTGTTCTGGGTGCCCTCAGCTCAGCTGGGCCAGTGCAGAACTCACTGTGTGCTCATCAGGGGTTAAGCCAGTTCCTACAGGGAACTCAGTGCTGCAGGAGCAGGACAAGGGAGGCTCCAATGCACCTGAGCTAAACCAGCCTGGAGTGTGCCTGTTCTTACAGCCACAGCTTTGTTGGCCCTGAACCCAAATCCCCAGAGCCTCACATAGATCAGGACAATACACTCAAAGCAGCAAAGGAGAGTGGTTCCCAGGTATGTGAATTTTTCTTTACTGAGGGCTGGTTTACTATTGGTATTTCTTACCTGCCTGACAGAAAAATGGTCCAGTCAGTTCCAAATTGGGAAGAAAGTAGCTGGCTTTTCAAAGCTGCAGCTGCAGCTCCTTGGAGAGTCTACAGCAATTCTGACTGACTAAGGTTGATGAGAACAAGGATTTTACTCAGGTAGTAAACTGGGAGCTCCTCCACTGGCTTTATTTGTCTTAGCAGGGGGATGGAGAAGACAAAGTCTTCGGCATGCACAGTCACCTCTAGAAAGCTTCTTACATCTATTTGGCTATTAAGAGGTTTATTTTATTGGTAAAATATCAGCTACAGTCCCTTTTGGGTTTTCCTTCAGCATGATCTACTCATTTTACCGAACAGAAAACATCCCTAAAAACAATGATTCCATCTCATGGAGAAGTACAGATGGGGGATTCCTGTGAACAGGCATATGTTTCCTATGGAACTGGTTCCTCCTTCCCTAGAGCAGCAGTACTCCATGCTGGATCCAGGTGGCAGTGCAAAGAGATTCCTCCATGCTCAGCGTTTTGCTGTCACACTGTGCTACATTTCTGCTGGTTGATATAGAATATCATCTGTCCTGCTTTGATGTTCACTCCTCTGTGAACTCACAAAAACAAAGCTGTGCCTAATGGTAAAGGAAAGCTTTGTCTTGACAGGCCCAGAATTTCCTCTCTCATGTCAAACAAGACGTTTCTACACACTTGTGCTCTTCTTTCAGAAGTTTAGATAAAATATTCAGCACCCACAATCCAGAAGCCTTTGTAGTAGAAACAACAGGTCATTTCTTTTTGTCTGAGGAGATGTTGCTTTTGATTGCACAATTAAGACTATGGAGTGTGGCTCTTTATTAACATGCTTGAAATATGACAGTGCAGTAAGAGCATGAACGAGGATAAAGCACCTTGCAGGAGTCTGTGTCCCATCACCTGGGATGGAACTACGGCGAGAGGTTCCCACATCCAGCAGGATTCTCCACCCTGAGCCACACTAGTCCGGTAGATCGTTAACAACCATTTGGGAGAAGGGGGCGTTCAGCCTGTCCAGTTCATCCACTTGTGGGGGGTGATGCATTATAACCTCGTGGTCCTCTGAAACATCATCCCCCACTGTGACCAGGTTTGTTAGGGATTTGCTCCGAACGCACTGGAAGTCAACGTGGCGGCTCTTGCCCTCCTCCTTCTCCCAGGACATCTGGATGAACGGCCGCTGCACGTAGTTGTAGATCACCTCGGAGCGGCCACCGGGCCTCCTCTTCACCTTCTCCTTGCAGGTGGGATAGCCTGGAAACACAGACAGCCACTCAGCTCCACTGCACCTCTCAGAGTCACAAAGGGACAACAGGACTTCAGAACATCCAGGTAGGAATGACTGTGGGGTCAGGGTGGGACACACACATGACTCAGTAGACAAATGCTCAGATTCCACACTTAGCTTTTGGCTTGCAAAAGACTGTTCTCTTTTCCCCTGCAAAGGAGTCCTGGAAGGTTGGACATCCTTCAAGAAGGAAAACTTAAAGCTCCAGGAGCAGGTCATCCCCATGTGCCAAAAGATGAGCCAGTGAGGATGAGAAGAAAAAAGGGGCAGATAAATCAGGAGGACTGTGAGGATGTTGTGAGGTTATGTGGGGAGAAAATGAGAGGAGTCAAGGCTGAACATGAACTCAGGTCGGCAACAAGGCCAAGGGCACCTGGCTGTACCAGCCATGGTCTGTCCAGCAGGCCCAGGCAGTGACTGTCTCCCTGTGCTGAGCACTGCTGAGGCACCTTGAGTACTGTGTTCAATTCTGGGCCACTCACAAGAAGGACACTGAGGGACTGGAGCATGTCCAGAGAAGGGAATGGAGCTGGGGAAGGGTCTGGAGCACCAGGAGCAGCTGGGAAAGGGGCTCAGCCTGGAGAAAAGGAGGCTCAGGGGGGACCTTCTGGCTCTGCATGACTCCCTGGTAGGACGGGACAGGTGGGGGGGCTCAGGTTCGGCTCCCAAGGAACCAAGGGCGGGACAAGAGGAAACAGGCTCAAGCCATGCTGGAGTGGTTTAGATTGGATATTAGGGAAAATTCCTTCACCAGAAGGGTTTTCCAGCCCTGGCACAGGCTGTCCAGGGCAGTGGTGGAGTCACTATCCCTGAAGGCATTTAGATGATGTCTGGATGTCGCACTTGGGGATGTGGTGGGCTTAGCAGTGCTCAGTTAATGGTTGGACTCAATCATCTCAGAGGGTTTTTCCAACCTAAATAATTCCATGATTCTCTCACAAGAGGGTGCAGCACTGTGTGTAGTCAGTCTGCAGGTGCTGCACAGCACCAGCCATTCTGTGAACAAACACAGCTACTATAAAAATAAGTCTCCCAGGATAGAGCCCAGCATTCCCTAAGCTCCCTAAGGGAATGCTTGTATCAGCAGGTAGAAGCACTTGACTCCTGTTTCCTTTTTACTCATTCCTAAGGAGACAAGTCTTTCTTGTACATGTGATGTACCTTTTACTTTCCTTTAACTTTTAAGGCCCCTGGCCAATTTCAGTGGAACACGGCAGAGGTAAAGGAAAAACATGCTGAGTTTT
>WAAG01089101.1:267-11892 GCA_013390105.1 Tichodroma muraria
CTCAAGTACAGAGACTGAACAACCTCTCTGGATGATCTCTTCCACTGCTTTACTGCCCTAATAATTAAAAGGTTTCCTGTCATATCAAATCTGGACCTTTCTTGTTTCGTTTTATGTCCTGTAAAGATAAAAGTCAAATGCATGGACTGGGACAAAGAATGCGTTAAGATTAGGAAGGCCCTGAATAAAAACACGAGTGGGATATATCGCCCTATTAGAATTCTCAGGTGTATCACAGAAGTGTCCAAGGGATTGTGGTATGTTTGTATGTCGCTCCGAATAAGTGTTTTCACCTCGAGGCAAGAGAAGTTTTGAGTTGGAGGGGAAACTGGATTTAAAAGAAAAAGGATTATCAGGAATAGATTTCAAGGGGTCATATGAAAACCAAAGCAATGGGACAGGAATGAACACACAGACTGGTTAAGTACCTAGAAGGAAGGAGACTTTGATTCAGGTGACAAAGGGAATATGATTAGGAACCTGTATTTAAGAAGATGAAACAACTCGGGTTGAAAGAGGACACTGTACACAGTCACACTAGGCAAGCACAAATACACCCTTACCTATCCTTAGGCACTTATTTTAAGCTTACTTAAAACTTACTCAAAAATATTATCACCTTAGCCTCCCTAAATAATCAACAGACAGATCTTAAGTGAGATAATTTGCATCTGAAAGGTTCTCTTATTGAGTACATAGGAAACCTAAGCTCCTTACATAGGTACCTCAGATAGATGGGTCTGTGTTGTGGAAATTAAAATGAGGATTTTAATTTAATTTCCTGGAAGCCCAGCTACAAAGCTTGCGAAGACTTCAGTTTCTCTCAATGTACTATATATAATACCATCAGGCCAACCTATAATCAACTTCAAAACTTACTCTATATTAAGCTTGCCTTAAACATGATACTTCTATGAGCACATAGCAAGATCAGAAGTGACCAGCACAGATGCATACATCTAGGTCTGCAGAATCATATCCTTTGCACTCTAACCCATGTATGTACTTATAGTACTAAGGAAACTGAAAATTTAATCATAGATGTATAATACAGGGTACTCAAAGTAAGAGTACTTTTACAATACCTAACCTTTGAATATTTTCCCCTGTTATTGCAGTGTATTCTTTTTTTTATATTATACACTAAAAGCTCTTATATATTGTGCCAGTTCACACCAAATGCAAATCTGAATGTTCTGAATAATGAGAAGAGTGAAAAAAATCTACTATTAAGCAGGAAAGCGGTACCTTCATTAAAAATATGAGAGGGATAGAAAAAGAGGTAATAAAAATATAAAAGCAATCACTAATAATGGTCTGTTTAAAGAGGGGCAAGAAGATTATTCAGAAGCACAATTCTTTGTAGAATCTGTCTTTGTTAAGTAAGGTTAACTAATCATAACAGTATTTATACAAAGAATTCAATAGAACAATTTATTTGTGAACAATGCATCTAATACTGAGCAACAGCCCACAGAAACTGCTACCAAGTATTTTCTCTATTCTTAGTGAAAAAATCATGCACAGCATGTTTGTTTCTGAGTTATCAGCCCAGAAAAATATAAATTGCATATATTAAAAAAGGTGGTGTGGTCAAACTAAGAACGTGAATATTTATTTACCTAGTTACTAAATTACTTGCACATCTCAGCTTTTTTATCTATTGCATATTTTTGGGTGTATCTACAGACATATGCTGGTATGATACTGACCAGCACATTAGACTAGAAAACACATGCATCTAGAGAAATTATGAGTGATAATGAACTAAATGGAAAGCTATAAAGACAATTAATGCTCCCATGTGACTTCCTACAGAACTAAAAGGTCATGTTTTACCTGAAAATTATAATTCATGGGAAAAAAAAAATGAGGAAATGTCAAGATTTTAACTTTTCCTTCTCTGAAACTTTGACAAGACAGATTTCTAGTTTCTTTACTCATGCACAGATGAAGAAAGTCTTGCCTTCAGTCATTCACAACTACAGCAGAAAATGCTACTTCACAAATACAATATATATTAAACACAGACTTACATCTAAATCTTATATTCATTTGAGACTCAAATCAAATTTTATACACAGTATTAAGACTTGAAAAAGAGGAAAGTAATACACTCAAAAATATCTTGTGAAATTCTGTCAGTGAATTAAAAAAAAATCTCAGATCAATCATTTCTGAACTCAATATGATTACTGTTCTAAGAATACAAATCTGGAAAGATTTGCTAGTCAGATAACTGGTATTTTTTTCAAGATTATGGAACATATAAAAAAGAATTTTTATTTTTATTCAAAAATCTAGCAAAATCCTCTCAGTAAATCTATAGATGTCAAAGCAGATACTCTACTGCCATCTACCAGTTTTAAAAGGATGTAGCCTAAGCACAGAAACCACTTCTATTTCTCCATTTCTCTGAAAGAAACAATATATCCCTTTACACAGCTGTTTAAGAAGACATTTCTGGTTTTATAAGACATTACAGATCAAACCAAAATATGAAGCTATAGCTTAATTACTTTGGTAAATACTGTGAAATACTAGCCCAGTGCAATGCAACTGTGTCTTTACTGTGTCACAAGAGGGAGCAATTTTCTGTGTGACATCCCTTCTGCAGAACTACGTGCTCCCATACTGCTTCTCACAGCTTGGCTGCTGTTTCCTCATTGCTGAGAAAGTAGCCTAAGACTGAGCTGGCATTGAAACCTCTCTGACTTGCAGTCTCTGACTGTGTCCCTTACCCTCTCTGCAAAAACAGGATCCATGGATGCTGCTAGGATGGAGGTACTTTAATGGCACTTGAAAGCAAACCATTCCTACTGCACATGGATCAGTAAGAGACAGTGTAGGTCTATGCTTGCTCTTTTCTTGTTCCATCAAGGCCACCTCAAAGCTGCACTTTCACTCATTGAGGATCTGAAGTAGGGCTGCACTCTATACAGAGATACATACCTTCTCAATCAAATACAGTCAATGTGACAAAGACATTGACCACACCTGTATCCTCCTTTATACAGAAGCAGGTCATGTATCCTATACCTTTGACAACAGGAAGACCCTCTGTAGAGCAGGGGTTCAGGGGAGGAAGGAAGAAAGTCAGCAGTATGCGGTAGATGGACAGCACAAGCCCTAGCTGAACCTTCTCCTAAAGAATAACTAAGAGTTTTACTGCACAGAGATCCACAGGATACACATTACCTGGAGACCACGAAGCTAAAAGGAATGCCAGAAGAGGTGGTTGACCTTAACTAATTTAACACCCTGAAAAAATTTAAGGAGACTGGAAAATGGCAGCCTGTTTTTAGAAGAGAACCAACTTCTCATACGCAGAGAACCACTAATATATTTTCATATACACAGCACCAGTCCTGTGAGAATTAATAAGGCTATTTGAAGCATTACATTGATTCACTAAATTGGTAATGAGATGTTTTCCAGCTCTTTTTGTTAGAGCACAGTACTGTGGCTTACACTCTATTAATGGCACAGCACATTTCTTTCATGCATCACCACAGGTGTATTCAAAACACTCCTCATATTTCAAAAATTCCTTTTAAGCACTCAGATCTCTCAGCTGCAGGGTAATAAATATAGGTTGACATTACTCATCAATTTCTACTAGAGACTGTTAGTCATGTATTCGTGATGTGGGATGTAATAAATGTCAGTAATTAAATGCTCTGAACAATTGAAAGGTAATATAATTGCTAAATTATTTTAAGAAAATAAATTTATGTTCATCTGATATCTATAGTAATAACAAGAATTTCAAGAATAATACAAATTGCTTTTCAATAATTAAAATACTTTTCAATAACTACATACATATTACTCTATGTGGTATAATTAGAATTATGGAGGAACAGTAAATTTAAAATTCGTGCTCTGAGTCCTGTTGAGCTGGATTGTGAAAGAGAAAATTGTGCCTGTTGACAAATACTCAAGAAGCTACAGCTACCGTTACAGCTGCACCTTGAAAAATAACCACACACCACAGTCCACCTATTCTATATACAGTAGAAATACTGCAGTCAGATGTATGATTGCAGCACTGGGTGGACATACCCTTACTTTATCTGACTTGGGTAATAACAACCATGGAGATTTGGTGTACAAACTCAAGCATGATCCAGCAACTTAAGAGTTGCCAGTGTCCTCATACACCCTACCCTACACTTTCTGTCTCTGTTGTACTCAGAAACAAGAACCATATATCTGATCTGAGTTTTAGTAAGACAGAGAGCAGTTTTAATCTAAGTAACAGGATATGCAAGGAATAGTAGAAAGAGGTATAGAATCAGCCAGTGACTTGCTGAAAATAAGAGCTCATCAGAAACTAAGTAAATGAAAAAGAGAACCCAATGATAAAATACTGTTTTACCAAAGTCAGTGAGATCATTGCAATTACATTTAATGAGCCAAAATTCGCTTCATGTTTCTTGACCCTGGTTTGTACCTTGTCTACTTTACTAGATTGTTCTACACTGTTCTTCATTATTAGTTTAATATCAAACTTAAGAAATATCCATCACATAATAAAAAATAGTTATAAAGAGGCAACTTTTTTCCTACAAAATTTCTCAGTTTCATGTACAGACAGAAGAGCGAGAGTACTTATTTTAAATAAATACTCTATTTAGTACCTCCACTAAGGTTCAATTAGCTGTTCCTTTTGATTTATAATGGATTTCCCTAAAGAAATTGTTGTTTCTCTTTAAGCAATCACATCTATAAAAAGAATGATTCAGAGTGAGATTTCTGTGCTAGTATTAATTCCCATGGAGTACTCAATTTGGCAACATGCTTTTTGCCTGATTTTGTAAACTTGACCTTGTTCAGATACCACAATTTTCTTAAGTCATGCTGATGAAATGTGTGAATATTAATTCTCTATGTCGAGTTTCTGCGAGAACAATCTCTCAATTTTTGAAATGATTCAGCTGCCATTCATGGTGGTGTGAAATGTTATAGTATGAATCACAGAATGACAGAATGGTCAGGCTCAGAAGGGACCTCTAGAGATCGTCTAGTCCAACCCCCCCCTGCCAAAGCAGGTTCACCCAGAGCAGGCCACAGCATCATGTCCAGAGAGGTTTTCAGTCTCTCCAGAAGAGGAGATACTCAACCACATCCTCTCTAGCAGCCTGTTCCAGTTTTCCGTCACCCTCATATTTAGGAAGTTTTTTCTCAGATGGAACATCCTGTGATTCTGTTTGTGCCCACTGCCTGCTGTCCTGTCACTGGCCACCACTGAAGAGAGTCTGGCCCCATCTTCTTGATCCCCACCCTTAAGATACCTGTAAACATTGATAAAATCTCTCAGCTATCCCTTCTCCAGGTGAAACAGACCTAACTCTTAGCCTTTCCTTGTAAGACAGATGCTCCAGTCTCCCGATCATCACAGTCCTTCCCTAAACCTCCTCCAGTAGCTCCTCATCTTTCTTGAACCAGGGAGCCCAGACCTGGACACTGCATTCCAGATGTGCCTCCAGGGCAGAGCAGAGGGTCAGGATCACCTCCCCTGACCTGCTGGAACTGCTCCTCCTAATGCACCCAGGATCCCTCTGGCCTTCTTGGCCACAGGGGCACTGCTGGCTCATGGAGACAGCTTGCTGTCCCCCAGGACCCCAGGTCCTTCTCTGCAGAGCTGCTCTCCAGCAGTCTGGCCCCCAGCCTGTGCTGGTGCCTGGGGTTATTCCTCCTCAGGTGCAGGACCCCGCACTTGCCTTTGCTGAACTGCATTAGCTTTCCCTCTGCTCAACTTCCCAGCCTGCCCAGGTCTCACCGAATGTCAGCACAGCCCTCTGGGGTATCAGTCACTCCTCCCACGTGAAAATAAGTATGAATACAGGCAAAGATCATTCCTAGGCATTCTTAAATACTCTCTATAACACTGTGCACTGGAGTTCTGTACAAAAACAGATTTATATTTAAAGCAGTGATCTGCAAGATGAGATTTTTACTGAGAATAAGAAAAAAACATACGAGCGTTACACTGTGTCAAAGGACGGCATCAACAACTTTTTCATGGGAATTACAGCTTGCAAAATCTTAAATTAAGTTACCCTTTAGTCACAGAAGCCTTCTAAATACCATTATTTGCAACTCTGCATCTTTATATTTCAAAATTTATGTGAAAAAGCTCTATTATTAATGATGACTTCACTGAAGGAAATCTCTGAAGTACTGGTTAACAACCCATATTGCAAATGCAGGCAGAAATTATTATTTTTATTTATATATATGTTGAGGATAGCCAGGAAGTAAACTGCAGAATTAAGATTTTGGCCTTAATGAAATAACACACTAGTTTAATGGCTGTAAGGGAGAGGGAAAATATGATACAATACAGTAAGGAGAGGGAAAATTTGAGGCAGTAGAGTAGACAGCAAATTAATTTCAGTTCATTAAAAAGGGGAATAAAAGACTATTTTTGAATGAGCTTCAGAGCAAGTCCCCTCATTGTGCAGAAAGGTCGGGATTTTTAGCAAAATGACTGAGTAAGAATGGAGTATCCCTGTGGATTAAAGACAAAAAAACCCAAACAAACCATATAACAAGAAAAATCAAGGACAGTGAAAGAACTGCTTGGGCAATTCAAGATAAAACTAGAAAAGCCAAAGCCCAGCTGGAGATAATACCAGCAGGAAACAATTAGGGGTGATATAGGTTTCAACACACGTGAAGAAGTTTGAAGAGAACATGGGGCATTGGCGAATGTAAGAGAACATAAAACTCCAAGTATTCTAAGGCCTCTCTGCATGGTGTAGGAAGCAAAGGAGCAGATAATACGGGGAAATAAACAGCCCCTGCAAAGAACATGAACACACTCGTACACTGTGAGGGACTCCAACCCAGCTGCTGGCCGGTCACCAGCGGCGCCCCCGACGCTCAGCACTGCGGCCAATTCTGTCTCGTGTCTGTGTCAATGATCTCAAGGAGGAGACTGAGCGCACCCGCAGCACGCTGCCAGACAGTGGGCAAGTCTCACAAGGTCAGTCGCACAAGCACACTCTCCTCCATTGATGTGAGTGATAGCCTTGTCTAAGGATGCGTAATTCTGGGAACTGTTCAACCGCTTTAGCAGCTGAATAAAAATAAAACTGGTAACAAATAAATGAAATTTGAAATGTATTGGCCTTTCACTGCCCTGGAAAGTAAAACCAACAAAAAAATATGCCTACCAGTTAATAAAATCACTTTTTTGTCTTTGAGATAAGCACTGTAACTTGCATACTTGACGACGCTTGAAATTTCACTTCCTCCTCCTGAACTTTTCAATTTGAAATTGAATACTTAGATACAAAATGTAAGTGTGACAACTATACTTACATTGCTACAATACACAATGTGGAAATGGCAAAACCAACTATTTTCAAAATCCTGCTCTAATAAAAATCTAATTTTTCAAACAGTCCAGTTTTCAGAAGAAAAGAAACCTTCCTGTACTGTGAGTAAGCAAAAACCTAACAGTTATGGCTATTTTCTTTAATCTCTTAAATGCTCATTAAAATGTTCATTATATGAGTTTTAGAAATGCTGTTGACTTTATTACAAAGCTTGATTCAAAAGTTCAGTGGAAAGAAATAAGTAATTCCCAAAGGTGAATCACTCCTTTATTTTAGATGCCTAACACTGCACAAATTATTCCTGTAGCTGCTTGTCTTTCCACAGTAACAAAAAATAAAATGGATGACTAGCTAAGAAGAGGTGGATAATATTCATATGACTGAAGCTAGTTGAGAGGTATTACACTGGGGGTTTCTTTGGTTTAATTTCAATTGGTTTTGAATTTGGCTTATCATATTTTTCTATCACAGTACCTAAACATTTAAAAGACAAACAAACCCATATGAAATTATTCCAATATCAGTCAGGGGAATTTGAAGAGGCCTGAATCAATAAATACATCACAAGTCTTTTTTAGCAGGATTTAAACAAAATATCTTTGAAGAGCTGAACTAAAACCCTGACAGAATCTCTCTGTGTATTTCAAAGATAAACTCTAATTCCATGGTATCTGGTTTTGAAATACCATTGACTTGTGGGAAATGTTAGAATAACATCTAAATAAAATATTTGGTGTTAACACAGGAGGTATTTTAAGAAATATTAAAACACTAACTAAAGATAGTATCAGTGAAGGAAACAGGATTTCACACATCTACATAATTCACTCCATGGCAGGTATGAATACAGTATCTTGGAGCTGGACTGTAATAAACAGGGAGCCTAAATAACCATTAGATTAGGCACCTAACTCTGAGAAAAATAAAGCTTTGTTAGATATCTATCACCCTTAGAAAATATTTTTTTCTATGATACTAGTTTTGCAGCCGATGTGCTGTGACTATCCAAAAAATGTCTGTTCTGGTAAACAAAAGGGGAAGTTTGTGACTTCCATCAAGAAGGAAAATTAAAACAAATTAAGTCTGAGAAAAACAGATTACCTTATATCCTCTACCCTGTCACAGAAAAAGATTCTACTGAGATTCTATTTGAGACTATAAAACCAGTATGAAAAAGGTTCTTAAAGCAAGTAATTCTGTTGCAAAATCTGAACTACCTGAACTGCACAGTATCACTGGTCTGGTTGAAGAGCAAATAAAATCACAAAAGACAAAAAACAGGAGGAGAAATACTTCCAGCAAGTTCAGCTGAACTGAACTTGAACCCAGTTAATATTTAGACTATTGATATATAAAATCTACAAATAAATAATTTTTTTAGTATTTCTTTGAAAATTGGTGAGAAGCTACAGTCTGTGGACTCTTCAGCAATGAGTCCCAAAGGATTATTTTACATCTCTGATGTCCTTAAGTATTTTGAAGGTGCATTGGGTTGAGTTTGGCTGGCCACCAGGTGCCCACCAAAGCTGTTCTAACATTCCCCTTCCCAGCTGGACAGGGAAAAGAAAACGTAAGGAGGAAAGGTTCACGGGTCAAGCTAAGGACCGGGAGAGATCACTCACCAGTTACCATCATGGGCAAAACAGACTTGAATTGTGGAAATTAATTTAATTTACTGCAAATCAAATCAGATTAGGATAATGAGAAATTAATCTTCAAATGCCTTCTCACCATCCCTCATTTCTTTGTGGGCTCATCTTCATTGCTGAAATCTTTACCTCCTCCAGTCCCAGTAGTGCAGAGCAACAGAGAATAAGGGCTGTGGTCAGTTCATCACACATTGCCTCTGTCTCCTCACTCTCTTTCCGTGCTCCAGCACGGGGTCCTACTCATGTGAGACATTACTCCATGAACTTTAAAAAGCAAGTTTCAATTATGCTTGCACAATCAACTTCAGGAGGTTATAAAAAGTTACTGCAAATCCACAGACTTTCCCTCACTTCTGCCATCACTAGGATGGTGGGCATAAAAGAATCAAGATGCTGTCCAAGTATAGTGAGACTGTAGCTATCCTGTATCTTTGCATGTTAATGTGAGAGAGTATTCACTATATGAAAATATAAAAAAATCCTATTCTTCAAACTTACTGAGATTTAACCTGTCTCATATGGTACTCTCTGTGAAGCATTATAACATGTAGAAGAATGCTGAATTCCTGAGGCAAGATATTATTAGAATTATTAAACATAGTACTGTATACAGAAACTAGCAATGAGCAAACCACGTGCCAGCCATATTCATTATCATTGGCAGTCATATTTGAAGAACCTTGTGCAACTTGCCAGTTATTGTCTTTTTTGTCAAAATAATTTACTGTATTATTGAAGAATGTTTAGATTACCCAGTCAAGTGATCATATATAGCTACTACTTACAGGCTGCAGCCATTTGCATTTGGCAGGATTTGTTGGGATCACTCAACACATGCTCCACTCCCCAGAGTTCCTGCAGTGAATATGTCTACTGTGCAAAGATGGGAGACAAAACAATGCCTCTGTATTTTCATTTCATCCTCCTAGGGTGGTTACTGGCAATAAGTCATATTAGTTGCAGGTATGGTAAATCCTTCACAGAACATGATCGTTCTTATTGCTTTTCCAAGGTTTAAAAATAGATATGCAGGTCTGTCAAAATTCCATTTATCACATATGATAAATTTTATTTTGATGATGACACTTACGTATAGTTCTATTACAATTACAATAAAGGATGAGATTTGTTGATAGGAATTCATAAAAGCACAGAACTAAGAATAAGAGATGAGTCCACTGGCACCAAAAGCCCACAATGCAAGAAGGTTACTGGAGAGATACCTAAATTACAGACTCTTCTCATTGCACAGGAAGCCTAAAGCAAACCTCCACATACTCTGATTGCTCTAACTCACTGGTTATAACTTAGACTGGGAGACTGGACCACCTGAACACGGGCCAATATGCAGGTAAAATACAGTGTTTATGAGATCAGGAGAAAGGAGCATGACTGTAACAAAGTGGTGAGGACTGTTATTGAGTATGAGGAAACTGAGATGAAGTACAGAAAATCTCTACTGGTGTAAAACAGGTAGGATGAGATATACTGACTCCTGCAGCAGCACTGCCAGTGCAGGTTTTTTCTATTTTAATGCACTGTTCCACAAAGAGAACATAGCAAGAGATGTGAGATTATTCACGACCATATTCAACATAAGAGATGTGTCAAAGGCTTGTTCTAACTTCAGGAGAGGCAGAAACAAAGAGATACTGTGAACTCTAGAAATACAGGCTCTAAAAATTTACTTATCTTTACCTACTTAGAGCAACTAAGCACGTAATTCAGAAAAAAAATCGTCAAGTTTCTAAAAAGATCATGTCTTTTTAAGTAAATTTTTTTTAAAAGGATTTTACCAGTATGTATTCAATATTAATACTCTCTGAATTTCACTACAGAACACTGCAATACATAATTTCAAATAAATCAATTAGTAATTGCCAATGTAAAAATAATATTGGTAGCAATATTCAGCTTTTAAATTAGAAAAGTTCTCCGCTGATAAGAAGCTGTGAATACAGTCAACACTTGTAAAATTTCTGAAAAAAAGACTCTTTGATGTTTTAGGTTTACCCAAACACTAGCAATCCACAGGTTACAGAAGAGATATCTGCATGACTTCAAAATGCTGCACTGCGCCGCAGCCTGTTTCTACTAAAATGTGCTGCTGCAGCAACACAAGCTATCGCTTCTAGGCATGAAAAATTAATAATATTCATAGAAAGTCTAAAAAATCAGTGAAGTGGTGTTCATGGCGTTACATTTCACCTTTCTGATGCTAGAGACATGGCAGCTGAGCTGGTAGCAACTGATTTCTGACTACCCTTGTTCATTCAGCTTTTCTTTGCTTTAGCTTGGTAATGGATTTCTGAGAAACACTCCTGTTAGAAAACAATCATTGAATTTCCAGTTGTGAACCATGGGACCACCTATAGATCTAAAAGAGCTGCCAAACTGCTGGAAATGGAAAGGGAGTACGATTCACAGTGAGGGAGAAGCACAGTTTAAGGAAAAACTTGCATTTCTGTTACTAAGTTGACTAAGACTTAAAGAAATACTGCAAAATACTATTGGAAGGATGAAAAAAATATCTCATGTGACAAAAAAATCCTATCACAAAACTGTTACTAGAGCAGTCCCACATTTTCAAGATTATAACCCATAGCTTAGACCTTATAATCAATGCT
>WAAG01089104.1:0-63768 GCA_013390105.1 Tichodroma muraria
GCATTAATTTTGAAAGTTTTTCTTTCTGTACTTTGTTCCTGCCTTGCTGTCTTTGTGTCACAGGTGACTCCAGGGAGGGGGTTCCCCTTTGTCTGTGTAGTTGGGAAAGGCCAAGACAGAATGATTTTGTTTCCAAGATGAATTTTTGCAACCCTTAAGAGTCACAGAGAGGACACTGTAAGAGATGCACTTCAGTATCTGCATTATTGCTGTCCCGTGCCATCTCACTGATTTCATTAATGATTGCTTAGGGAAGAGTTAATTAGTATTTAAATGCAACTCGAGTGGCCTAGGTCAACACCCAAAGTCCTCCAAAAGAACCTCCCAGAAGGTTTTTAGAAGAAATGACAACATCCTGTTGGTATTTGTGGCACATACTCTGTTTAATCCGGATTGGATACATCAGGTACAGCAGTGGCACAAGACTCAATACTGTAAATGATATACAAGTTTCAACATATGCACTACAATTCCAAAAGAAGACGACAGGAAACTTGGTTCTTCTAGAAAGTTGTTCTCAAATGAAGCTACCTGCAGTTATGTCCAGTACATTTCATATCTGTCCTCTGACATTTGTAAAGCAAAGCCCATTTAAAGTACGAAAATAGAAAATAATAATGTTGAGAGCTTCTTATAACATAGAACTCCTAAAGAAAACACCATTGCATTGGAATGCCATACTGGTTTATCAAAAATAGACCATCACACCATTTTTAGAGACTTGGTTGGTCCGAGGAGCCCCTGGGAGCTCGCAGTGGTGGTTGAACGATGGGGAAGAGCGTTGGGTGTGGTGGGACCTTCCCCCAGCTGAGGCTCTGGAGTAGCACTGGTTTAACCCAAGGAGGAGAGGGACACGGACACACACAGAGGGACAGACCTGACTGGGAACAGGAGGAGGGAGTTTCACAAGCTCTTTGTCACCTGGTCCTGTGTTCCACCTGAAGCGTTTCTGGCACAGGTTCTGCTCCCTGAACAGAAGCAGCTCTGGCACTCTGTCTCCAGAATTCCCTGTGGCTTTTTGGGGTGTCATGAATTGAGCTCTTAGTGCAGGAGGAGGTGCTCATTGCTCTACAGGCTGTAGGACTGGCAGAGAGGTGAAATTACTTCTTCCAGGTCACTTAGTGATTGCTCAGGAAACCAGGAGCAGAAGCCAGGCTGCTGATGCTCAGCTCCTGATGTTCACTGCCTTCCCTTTGCTCTTACAGTTTTAGAAAGAGAAAATCACCATGGACAGAGTTTTTGGCAAATACGAAGCCTAAAAACTTGGGCTCTAAACCTGTGGATCTACTGCAGTTGGCTCCAAGTGTTGGAGAAAAATAAGTGTTCTAAAACAAAATATTGAGATAGACTGGATGGGTGAATGATGTGGAAAAGGTGTTTTATTCACCTGACTTTAAAAGCAGAATTAAGTTTGCAGTTCAAAGCTACTGATGTTCACGAGCTCCCCACAAGTGCTGACTTTGTAACTCTGCCTTAGTCCCACAAATTAAAATATTACAAAGTCCAAGGGATGTTCAACACATAAAATTAAATGTGATTTTTAATTTCCTGAATTTTCTTTGCAATACATGTAAGATGCAGCATGTTTGCAACCTCTTTACTTAAAAAAGCAAAGTCTTGAAGGAAATTTGCATTCTTTAGCTGGTATTAATCTGATTTTCATGCACACACCTTAAGCTGTCTAGACTGGAATGACAAATGCTGGGTTGCAGTACGGGTGTATTAGCAAAAGGTTTAGGTTAAACAAGTGGCATTGATTAAATTTGGTCTTTCTGGCCAATTAAAGAAAGATGTATTTTGAATTATCTATGAGCTTTATTCCACATTAAAGCCATGTGTGTTACTTAGGTTGTCTTTTTAAGGAAAATGAAAGCAAAAGGTGGCTTTTGGAAAGAGTAGATGGAAGTTAAAGCCTATGTGGGAAAGGTATTTTTCATCATTTGCTGCCAGCTGGGTGTGAATCCTGTTAGCAGCTCAATGCTAACAGGTGAGAAGAGAGGAAATCTCTTGATAGAATAGGCTGAAAATTAGTGAAAATATTTTTCCTTCAGAAAAAGCTTTGGAAAGGAAATAAAATGCTCAGGAAAAGGAGTTGCTCCTTGATATTTTTAATATTGCTTTAGGAAAACCTGAAAAAATAATGCCCTTCCACTTGCTTTTTGTACAAAGAATCTGTTTTTATCTCTTTTAAAGGAGCTTTTCTAAAACTATAAAAAGTCAAAAGGAATGAGAGGAGGGGGAGGCTTTGAGCTGAAGTGCCAGCACAGCACTGATGTTCTGCCGGGCCCGTGGGGCCGTTCCCAGAGCCTGCCCCTGCTCCTGGGGCTGCTCCTGGGGCCGTTCCTGGCCCAGGGCCCAGCTGCTGGTTCGGAGTGGGGTCAGGGCCGGGAGTGCCCCCGGAAGGGGTTGGGATGCTGGTGAGGCAGGGCAGCTCTGGAGCACTGCAGGGAAAGAGGCGCGTCCCTCGGGAATGCTCCGGGGCGGCCTGGCCTGCTCTCAGGGCTGTTCCAGGGTTCTGGAGTTGGGGGAAGCCCTTCTGCCCCCGTCTGCTGCAGGGCAGCCCCCTGCTCTGCCGGGTGCACGCCGCCCCTTTCCCCATTTCCATGCCGGGGATGCTCTGCTGCTCCCTGCAGGCATGGGCCCCTGTCCTGTCCCTGCAGGGGTGGGTCCCTGTCCCTCCAGGGGTGGATCCCTGTCCCTGCAGCTCCCAGGGGTGCACAGTGCTCTCCTGGGGGGCTCACAGGTTTTCCATCACGAAGTTCCAGGTGCTTTCAGAAGCTTTACTTGGGCAGCTTCAGAGGATAAAGGGAGTTAATGCCTCCATTAAAAATACTTTTAGCTCTGTTCCTCTAGGCTCAGACTTCCTTAATTCTGTGTGCTTTTATCCCCTGAGAGCCTGTGCTGAGGAGCTGACAGCGTGGGGCAGCACCTGCCCAGGTCATGGCAGAGGCACAAGCCGTGGTTCCCCAGCAAGGACAACAATTCCTGTTCTGTGGAAGAAAACAGAGGCTGTGGCAATCAGAGCCCAAGCAGCCAGCCAGAAACTCCTGGAACCAGCCTTCCTCCTTCTTTTTAACCTCTTAAAATTGAATGTTATATTCTCTTTTCCAAAAAGTTTGATTGACGGCAATTAAAAGCCCCAACAATGCTTTGGACGAGGGCTGCCACAATGGCTATTTACAGGTGCAGAGATGTGAAGTGCCTTGCTCAGCACTCCACACTAAATCAGGAATAAGAAAGGCAGCACCAAGAGTCCATGTGGAATCCCTGACTCTTTGTAATTTTTATTCCTGTCCCCTGTCAGCACGGGGGCATTTCACCCTCACTCTGTGCCAGTGGAGATGAGGTTGCAAAGGTGGCAAGTGCTGGAGAGCAAGGCCTCTGATCTAGAAGGGCAGGGGTGCTCAGATGATGACAGTTAATGAGAATAAAGCAAAAATTAAATTAAAACATCGAGAAAAAACTCAGTAATGGTAAGATTAACTGCAGTATAACCTCCTACAGGAATCAGCAAAAGGCAGAGCATTTTAATCTTCTAAAACAGGACTAAACATAGTTTTGGGTAACATATTAAAGCACAGGAGTAAATGACTGGAAGCTGGTGCAGCTACCGGAGGCTCAGCCATAGCCCTACCGTTCCTAGGATGTTGTAGGATTCTAAGGAGGGTCTTGAGTTAATGCATCAGCCATCGCTCACTCACAGCAGGAGTGCTGCCAAAGCAGGGTGCGGCTCATTATGCGCAATCAGCGTTAATTATCTGTACATGTATGTGTCTGTAATTAGTTACATGTGTGTGTATATGTGCATATAAATATTACATCGGGAGAGGTTATGACAGATGTTAAAAAAAAACATCATCCCTTTGCTGAACCAGCCTCAGACACTCTTTGAGCCGTTCCTTTAACTCTGCTGTTGGTAAAATCACTGCTCGGAAGGGAAGGGGATTTCTTCCTGCTCCCTCCGGGCTGGTGGGGGAAGTGCCTTGGCCTTGGAGAGGTTTGTGCATGAGCGTGGGGACCAGACGGCCAGGCTGGGGCAGGGGGAAGGTGCAGGATGCTCCTCAGCCTGCCCTTCGTGGATGCCCTGGACAAGGGGACTCCAGGAAGGCAGCACGGCAGGAAGGAGATCCTCTGGGCAGGGGACTCAGCTGCAGTTCTGGTCCGTGAATTTCCTCGTGCTGAATCCTTCCTGGAAAGGCCCCAGGGGGGTGCTGAGCTGGGCTCAGTCCCGGGAGGAGGTACCTGGCAGTACCACACAGTGTACTTCAGTTTTTGGTTAGCTGTTAGCTCATGATTGGACTTTTCCCAAACCAAGTGTAGAACTGTGAGTAGAAAATGCTCTCTGTACCACGCGTTAGCATATGTTTTCCAAACTCCAGTCCTGCTCCCCCTCCTCAAGCAGATCCTGTGCTGGGCCTGGAGAACTGGAATTGCTGACCTTGTCTATCCCCAAAATCAATGCAGCCCAGAAGCCATGGATGGGACAACTAGAGCCCTAAGACTGTGAAAAAGCCAAATACCTCTCTGTCCATGCAAAGTATTTGGCTCTGGGGTTAATTATTATCAAGTATAAATCCAGACATCATTTGGCTACTATTTACAACGGGTTATACGTCCAGTGCTAACAAAGGAATTTCTATATAGAAACCAAAACATAAAAAGCATGGGCATACATTACAAGGAACCTCTGTTAGACTCAGGAACGCTTGATGCAGTTGAGTTCAGTGCTTTCATTCTTTGCCATTTGTGTGTACAGTATTAAAAAAGAATCCTACCTTTTTTTTTTTCCTTTTTAAAAATACAGAACTGTAGTCTAGTCACACTCTTACAAGTAAGTGATAACAAAAATAGAAAGCAGATACCCAGGTGGGACTAAAACTCTACTAAAGCCTGTCTTCTTTTTTTTTGTTGTTGTTGTTTTTGTTTTTCTCCACAGATATGTTTCCACAGACAATAATTAGCAGACAAACACACCGTATGCAATTGCACTGTATTGACTTGAAAGGCGGATACAAAATAGTCTAAATCAGGGGTGGCATCCAGGGTAGGAGGTGTGTGTGGGGGTGTGCACAGGGGGTGCCGGCACACCTGGGCTCCTGCTGGGCGCCACCCTGCCGGGGCCCTGCCCTCGAGGGGCTCTCTGCACACTCACACACACACACAGCCGTGCAGGGGACTGCTGTGACAGGTGGCTTCTTTCTAAATCTTTTCCTATAAAAGAAAAAAAAAAAAAAGAGTGAAATTTTGGTTGCTTGAAAGGTTCTGCTCCATGAAGGAAAAAAAAAAAATTCACAAAATCCATTGTTTTTCACCTTTTCAGTCATTTCCTCATGAATAAATATTATCCATTAAAAACCTTTAAAAAGGTGCTGCGATACACAGTGTTATATTTCCGTCTGCTCCGGCGGCTCCGCTCGCTCCCCGCGGGCGCTCCGGGCTCGCTCCGCGGCAGGGTCCCGGTCCCGCTCCGGCCTCCTGCTCTCCGGGCGGGGCGCAGCGAGGACGGGGCAGGAGCGAGGGGGCTCCGCTGCCCTCGGCCCCTGCCCCGGACACGGCTCACAAGGCGGAGACCTTGACGATGCTGGCGGTGGCCGAGCCGGGAGCGTTCGCGGCGTGGCCGGGGCTGCCCGGGCCGGGTCTGCTCTCGCCCTCGGGCGTCAGCGCCGGCGGCGTGGGGATGCTGATGATGGCTGTGGTGATCTGGGCAGCTTTGCAGTTCGGTCTCAGCCCATCATCTGACTTCATGTTGAGGCTGGAGCGACTAGAAAACAAATTTAGTGCTTGGCTTGTTTCTCAAAATGAGGCAGTGGAAAGGATGGCAATGGTTGTGGTTCTTAATCAGGATCTTATTCAGCTGAAATATTCAAAGAATCCATTTAAACGTCCCCCCTGTTCCTGCAAGGCACCATTTATGTCTACACAGATTACACCAAGCTTTGGTAATGTTCCCCCTGGTTAGGAGACAGCTTTTCCCAGGGCAAATTGTTCTGTTTCCATTTCCTTCTTGCGTAATTCTAGTTTATTTAAAAGGACATCTAAATACACTGGCCTGTGTAGTGCATCTTTTCAGAGCACAGGTAGTTCTTTCTGAGAAAGATGCTGTCTTTCTTGCATTTCAAATACCTCTTTCATATTCACCATCCCTTGATCTTTTCTATTTTATTTCTCTCTGCAGTAGTTTCAAGGATGTGACAGCTGGGAGCATTCTTATTAGATCTGCATCAATTGCATCCTATAATTAATTACAGAGGGAAAATGATAGGTTGATTTCTGTGCATCTGCACAGCTACAGGAGTCTGCTATTACCAGCCCAACATGTTCATTTTCAACACAAGGCCTGTCCTTTCAAAAGGCAAAGCTCCCAGTCGGGAAGCTGTTGCTGTTGTTCTCTCAGTGACTCACCAGAGGCTGGTTTCTGATCCCTAAACATCCAGGAACAGAACCCACTCGGATGCCTCGGGCACAAGCTGAGAGCGGGGCAGCCCCAGGCCCTGGGTGCTTCTGCCAGTGGTAACCAGTACACCCAGCTGGTTGCATTCCACATGAAAAATAACTGAAAAGCTTTTTTTCCCTCTCCATCCTTGCCCAGTTTGGTAAGCAAGTGAAATAAGTGTTGACATTTAAAAAATCACCAGCATCTGATTTAGCACCCAGAACAGTTGACATTCCCTTGAATTACTGCTTCAGGTGCTGGTTTAAAATATTGTCACATTGAAACTGAAATAGCTGGAGACGTGTTTTGTACTTACTCATTCATAATTCATGCTCTGAAATGCCCTTCTGGCACGAAGTAATCACTTGCTGCCCTAAAGGCAGCTTTGTTTCAGTTTCTACATCCCTTTGATAGGAGTGGGGAGAAGAGGAATGGGACGTTCAAAACCAGCCCTAGTGCACAAAAAACTTAATGGGCTGAGGGGGATTTAGAAAGTAATTTAATATTTGCAGGAATTATATGGGGAATAAATGATTCTTTTTCAGCAATTTACGTATAAAAGGAAATTTTAAACATTTTCTATTAAGGGACACTTCACCTGTTTCCTTTATGGCTTTTTAGGTCATAGCTACTAAGACACCATTGTGAAATTCCTCTTATTTGTTCCCAGTGATCTTTAGAGTGGCAATTTAGACTTTTGGACAATGAAAATCAGTGGAGTGTCCCAGGTGGACCACGTCAGCTCTCCAACAGCTTTGGCTGACAGACACTGCTGGCCCATTGGTTTTGCCAATGTGCCCATTCCCTGGGGAGCCTGTTCCATGCCCTACCACCCTCTGGGGGAAGAGCCTTCTCCTGATATCCACCTTCCAGGCTGCACTGGAGTCTGGCTTTAATCTGGTTCTTCCCAGTGGCCAGGAGCCACTTCCCTTGGGCCATCACTGGGAGGGAAGATGCTGCCACCAGCCCCTGTCCCTGGCTGGAGAACAGCCCTGCCAGCCCTGCAGCTGGGCACAGCTGGGCACAGCCCTGCCAGCCCTGCCGCTGGGCCCCGCGCTCGGCACGACCCCTCCCTGTACCTGGTGGTGAGGGAGGGCTGCTCGCTGCACTGGATGTGGATGGTGCTGAGCTCCTGCATGCTCCGCAGGCGCGTGGCCGGCACGCTGGAGTTGGGCAGGTGCGTGCTCTTCTTGTGGCGCCGGGAGCAGCAGGACGTGGTCAGCCCGTGGTGGCTGGACAGCGAGGGGCTCCGGGACGAGGGGTAGTTCTGCATCGAGCTCTCCATGCAGTTCTGCTCGAACAGCTGCTCGTCGATGAACTCGTGGTTCTGGCGGGGGAAGCAGAGCTGTCACTGCCGGGGCAGCCTGGCCCGGGCTGTGCCCTGCGCTGTGGGAAATGCTCTCTGCGCCTGCAAGGGGCTGCGCCGGGCAGGTCTGGCAAAGAAGTGACTCTGCCCTCACTGCAGCCGTGGAAGATTTTGCTCTCCTGTGTCAGCGGGGAAACAAGAGGAGCTGTTGCAGTGAGAGAAGTGTGAGGGCGTCACTGCTGCCTTGCTCACACATCTGAGGTGGTCAATCTGTTGGGTTTAAATCCATAGCGTTTGAATTTCTGTTTCTTTTTGTCTGGATTCCAGAATGGTCTCAAAAAATCTGGAATGCCACATGGTTATGAAACACAAAAGGAGTTCATGCTCCTTTTCCTTTATGCCTGGGGACAGGATTGTAATTTTTTTTGGATTATCACCTAGAACTTAATGCTTTCATTGGCTGTTGGGTTCAAAGCATCCCTGCAGTGCATGAGCTGGGAGGAATAAACATGGCCGGGAAGAGGGGGAAGTGTTCAGGGGGAAGGAAATTCAGAAAGCTGAATCTGTAAAGAGATTCTGTGCTGAGGAACAAGAGAAATCCTGAAAGAAAGAACTCATAAATGTGGCTATGAACACCCAGGTAGAGTGAACAGACTTCATCCAGTCCCTGTCGGCTTCAGAAAAGATGGGAAACAAAAGCAACCATGCTGTAGGCAGCCACCAGACCTCACTGGAACAAGTGACAACTCCCACAGGGAGCAAGAGCACTGGAAAGCCAAAGGGAGCCACGTGCACAAACTCCCCAGGACAAGACCAGAACGAGAAGTAAGCAAACACTGTCCAGACATGTCACAGAGACCACAGAGAACACAGATTGAATTGAAAAGCAAATACCTTGATGGTGGAAGTTCGTACAGATAACAGGGGATCATCCACAAGATAGGACAATCCCTACGGGACAACATGCCAACAGAAGATAAAAACACAATTCATTGTCCATTCCAGCATTCAGAGTTTAGTCCCAGCACTGCATCTTTCGCCTCAGCATTCCAGCTCAAGTTTCAATGGACAACAGAACCTTCTCTCAGGCCCCTCAACCAGAATCCTTCTGACAATTCAGCTTTTGACTGTTTTGTTCATGGAAACAGAACAACTTCATTACTTTGATCTTTTGAGAGCCAAAGGCAAAGACAAACAAGGTTTCAGCTGCTGATTCACAAATCACAGATTGGGATTGTTTTGCTGTTGTGTCACCAATGGATTGTGGGGTTTGATCAAACTGTGAAAACACAGAAGAAGGGTTTGGGTTGAAGGACTGGGTTCAAGGCACTCAGCACTTGGAGAAAATACAGCCTGTGAATGTCCAGACTCAGTCTGGGAGATGGAACGAGAGGGAAAAAAACCTCCTTTTGTTTGAACAAACTCCATCTGCTGTGGGAATATGACAAAGTAATCTCTGTTGTGGCAGCTCCAAGTACTCCAGGGTCACTTTGTCATCTGACACAGCAGATTTGTGACCATTCACAGCCACTCAGCTGGAAGTGTGTGCCAGAGACAACCCAGAGACCAGGCCAATAAATAATGTACTTCGAGAGACCTCAGCCTACTCTCAGGAAGGGTGAATTGCCCATTGAAACAAGCTTGCAACCATGGTACATTCCTCATTCCATTCCTGCAACTTGCTCACAAAATGACTCTTCAGTGTTTAAAAATGCTTTTACTGCGATTTAAATTTTCTGTTGCACGGTGTTTGAATAAGTAACGTGAAGTACAGGATCTCCACACAGACCCATCGAACTTTCTGGCCTGGCAATTCCAGACCAGAATCCAAACCTGCTCTCTGATTTGGTGCTACAACATGGCAATAACTGGCTGCAGATTCTCCTGCTGGGTTTTAATCAAAATTCAAGTATCACTGTTATTGCCATTGTTCGCTGAAAAAGAGGAACATTTGGAACATTTTCAATCCCTGCGACTCATTGTCTGAGCAGGTTTGTCTGTGTGGTGGGCTGACACAGCCAGGATGCCACGCCCACCAATTAGGGTGCCACGCCCACTAATTAGGGCGGCACACCACCAATTAGGGCAGGCTTTGGCCAGTTACTTCAGCTCGTGAGTGGCAGCCCAGAGATGTTCACCTGCCCCTGCACGGGTCAGAATTTCTCTGAGCCTTTCTAGAAGGGCAGACTCTACAGACAGGGCTGACAGCTTTTGTTTGCTTCAGCCAATTTTATTCACATTTTCAAATGAAAGTGTTTTTATGAAATATGGGTCAATAGTACTGAAGGTTTTAGGCAGAAAGTTTTAAACTGAAGAGTCAGGTTGTGAAATATCTGCTGGTAATGTAACATTGAAATAAAGGCAGGATGAATTGTATAAAACAAATTCAGTAGTCATTGATACTGGAAGAATCAGTTCACTGCCCTTGGCACGGGGACCTTTAGAGCTCGTTGGGCTCAGGTCACTGTAATTAATTATTCAGCTTCTTCCAGTGTATCTCTGAGGCCTAAGTGGTTCTATTCCAGCCCAAGCCAAACTATGGAAGTGTAGGTGATTTGTCTAAAAGAAACCCTTGCAAATCAGAAATCAAAAGTACATTTGATGATGGATGCAGATTGAAAAAGGCATGAATATTTCAAGTGTTAACCTCTCTTCATTCTCCCTAGAATGAATCATGGTATAGATAATGTGTTCCTTTACTGCAGAACCTTTTATATAAACCTGGAAGCAAAACATATGTATCAAACAAATATCTGAGATGTTCCCAAAGCCTTCTGCATCAGTCAGTAAAGCAAAATAAAACTCTTGCTCCCAACACCTTGCAGGATGCAAACAGAAAAGTCATGCTGTACAAACTGCCTGAGTGGCTTTGAGATAAATCACCTGCCCTTGCAACCAGAGATGAGGGAAGATGTGTGCAACTTTTAAAAGACTCTAGACCCTTGTTAACTCTTCATCCTCTCTGAGCCATCTCCTGGGCTAAAGGTTATTTTTCCCAGCCCATGGGCACTGGTGACCAGGCTGTGGTTTGGAGTCCCCAGCAGTTTCTGCCTCCCAAGGCAGCAGAACTGTCCCTTAGAGCTGCTCAGCCCCAGTGGTGGGGTGCCACGTGTGACTGACAGCACATGGGAAATGCACTTTGGGTCTCTTTCAGGAGCACCGAAGAAATGAAACTTCTTATTTCTAGGACCTCCCTAACCCCTCGCTGAAATCTGTGTGTGCTCAGGTAACTTGACTGAGAAGCTGCTGCTGGCTCTGTACAGGTGTAGGGGACCGAGGGGAGCAGATAACCCCAGCTTTATCCCTCTGCACAGGAATTATTGTTATTATTTTAAGGACAGCTTAGTAGAAGTGCATTTAACCCACTGCAGACTGTTCTGGGGAGCCCAGAATGACGCCAGCCCTGGGAGGGAGTGTGAGGGGTCCCCTCAGAGCCCCCGTGTGAGATCTGCCGCCGGGGAGCCCCGGCCGGTGCCTGGGCACGGGCTGTGTCGGTACTTACGGTTGTTTTTTCCAGGCAGTGCAGCAGATGGTGGTGTTGGCTTTCGATTAAGGAGGTGCCTTTAGTCAAGTGCTGCTCCTCTTCAGTGGATCCCTGAATAGCCACACAAAGAGGAGGGGAACAAACCCAAAGCAGGTGTGAAACCAGGAAAGCAAACGGAACCAGCAGTACCAGCAGGAGCTGCCACACGGGTGCAGGCAACAACTGCAGCGCCGCCAGCTCGCAGGTTTTTCTCCTGACTCTTAGGAAGTTTCCTCAGGTTCTTTCTTAATGATTGCGCTTGTCCACCCAGGCGGGCTCAGGTCTGACCCAAGCCCTGTGTGCTTCTCTCTAGGTGTTCCCTAGCTCGGGAGGAAACACGGGAGGCGCTGCTGGCTTGGGATGCCACGCTCGGGAACCAGAAGGCGAAGGAAAAAAAGAATCTGTGCTGCTGTACTTTTCCAAAACACATTAAGACTGCTAAGCTTGCCGTGACCTTTGAATGCCAACAGATGTCCCCTGACCCCGAGCCCGTGTCAGGAGGCAAAGACAAGCAAAGGCAAAGCTGTCCTGCTTCCCCTGGCTCTGCCTGGCCTGGGCAGGGCTGCGTGTGCCGCTGCCAAAGCTCCCGAGTCACGGCTGCAGCCGGCGGCAGGAGCGGCACAGCCGATACTGAGTGAGGGTCTAAGGACATTCTCCTAGTGCTGCCTGAGCTTCTGGTCTCGGAACTGCCCGGGATTTCACCGCGCGTTAATCTGTGGGGGCGAGCGCTTTCAAAGACAATGACGCGCATTAAAGCAGCGATTAGGTGGTGTAAAATGTCCCCAGCGCCTCAGGAGTAAGGCAGGGCCGGCGTCTTCTGTAATGCCTCGATCTGAAAGTAAAAACTGGATGTGCGTGGCTTGAACCGCTGCTCAGGAGAGGAAATGGGCGGCAGAACATCTTGCCGAGACACTGCTTGCTGCTCTCGAGGGGATCAAATTCAGCTGTGGTTGAAGCATTGCCTTTGAATACACCCGTGTGCCACTGCTTCCCTGCAAGTGCCCGCTCCGCATGCCATTCCCAGGCTGGTGCTGTGATCCTTAAGTGAGGGAATAACTCTGTCTCTGACAGGTGCCAAAACACAGCTGAAGTGCTACATTAAGGAAGCTGACTTCCTGAACACAGAATTAATAGATTCCTGTGGGAATGCATCTTAGGCAGGTTATGGATTTTTTGTTGCTGTTGTTTTGGAAGATGAACATTCCCAGATGTATTTTTAGAAGTGGCCTAAAAAAAAAAATCCGTTCCATTTCTCTTATTAACAATCCTCCTGGTGAGGTAACACATGCAGCAGGTCCTGCTGGCTCCTGCTGAGATGACTGACTCCACTGAAGTCTGGGTTGGAACATTTCCCATGGAGGTCCTTGGAAGCCCTAAAGTTGAGATGATGCTGCACTAAAACACTGGGAAAAGAGAGAGGAAGAGCACATATTGCAAACAGTATCTTTTTACGAGGATTTGCCTGAGAGGAAATCGAAATGGGATCTGAAAGCCAAGACAGAGCCTCTGAGCTCTGGCAGAAAAGCCAAGACAGTTGTTAAGTATTGGCAGCACAGCCCAGCCTCTCCCTCTGCCTTCCATCACAAGGCTTGGCCCTGAGGGAAAGGGCTCAAGGCATGGCAGTGACCAGGAGTGACCTGAAGTGTCAGGGAGTGGGACTTGTACCTTATCTTCTTTGGGATTTGTTTTTGGTCAGTGTTTCCAGAAGCAAAGAGCAGGAACCCCCCCAAGGCCATCCCGGGTGGAGGCACGAGATCTGCAGAGGCTGCCCTGGGCCAGAGCCAGCATCCCAGGCACTTGGCATTTTGGGAGTAGTGCTGAGGAAAGGGATCCTATGGATGCGGGTTCTGCGTCAGCCGTTCCTGTGTTACTGCAGGCAAACAAAATCTGGGTCTTCAGCAGAAGAGTTTGGCTTCCATGGAAGAGCTGGTGGGGGAAGGATGGGTTTGCTCTTTGAGCAGAGATGCCAGTTTTGCAAGGATTTGACGCCAGTTACCATTCAGTTTGCTCTTGGAAGGCGTTCAGTGAACTGCTGGTTGCTTCGGGGGAGGCTGCAGCACACTGTGGTGTCAGCCCTGAAACCCCAAATTCTTCCACTTTACCTCGATTTCAGTGCTCCATCAGTGGGCCCTGGTGAACCGGTTCAGGGGCTGGACTGGCCCTGCCAGTGCTTATCTGGGCCTTGTGAAGAGGCACCCCAGCTCCCAGCCTCCTGTTCTGGGATATTCACCTCCTAGAACTGCAGCTAAAAGGGAATTTCAGCTGTACAAGGAGATTAGTGCTAAGAGGATATGTAGGCTGCTGCCATGGGTAGGATCTCACCATCCCTTGAGCACTTTTGACATAAAGCCCACTAAAAAAAATCTCTAAATGAGAAGAAAACAGTCTGAGTACTTCGTGTCTAGATGGCAAATGCCCCAAATCCACACGTTTGTGGAGCACGAGTCTGCATTCTTGCTGGAAGCTGAGCTCCTTCCTGCTTCTGCCCTTGGATGAATCCTTTTATTTGCCTTCTCTCCCCTCTGATGGGAGCTCCAGGCTGAAGATGTGCTGTTCCCTTGGAGGGTGGCATCAGTGTGCTCATCCTGGTGCTCATGAATGTTCTGGAATCCTGAGCAGTCCTGGGTTTGCAGTTCATTGGTTTGGGATGGCGTGGGGCTGTCCCTCTGCTCAGTGACCCCTCCCAGTGTCCCACGACCTGTTGGGCCCTTGGCAAACAGTGGCACCTGATCCCAGAGCTGTGGGATCTCTGGGGATGGCAGGGAGAATTTCTGCTCGTGGCTGGAGTAATTGCAGTTGGAATTGCTGCTGGGGACAAAGCGGCCCCGTGGCAGCCTGGCCACGTGCAGCCCATTACTGTTCACACAGATCCTGGGCAAGGTGTCAAAACAGGGCTTGTACCTGAGCAGGGGAGCAGTTTGACACTAATTTGACTGACAAATATGCACAGTATGGAGATAATATTTTGGTGCCTATTACAGCAGCTACACAAGCCGTGTTCCTTTATGCTTTCACAGCTTAAAAAATTTGGCTGTCTAGACTTGCTGTCATTCACATTTTGTACTCTTCAGAAGAGTTTGTTGTTCTGCCATAAAATGAAAGGACATAAAATCTTGCCTTGTGGAGTTAAACTGGTCGTGTATACCTGTAGGGAAGAACGCTCTGCAGTTCTGTAATTAATTAGTGTCTCTTCCTGGGGAGGGAGAGACATGTTGGGTCTTGATTCTGGCCCAAACCCTTCTGGGATTCTATGATTTAGAGCTATAAGCCCACCAGGAAGGAAGTTACAGCCAGAAACCCTTGTGAAAATCTGCTTTAGGAGCTCCTATAGATCTAAATTTAGTTATAAATTTAAGTTTATAATATAAGTTTAGGGTAAAAAAAATGCTCTAGAGCCTCTTTAGAAATGTTTCTGTTTTCCTTCCTGCGTCTACAATAGCTTTGTAGCCAAAATGATCCTTTTCCCACTTATTTTTGGGAAAGTGCCAGAAAATGAACCCATTCAGCCAAATATTTTTCTCAGCCTCGTGCATTTTGGACTTAAGCACTGGTGTGTCAGCTGCTCTTCCCTGAGTGGTCTTGGCAGGGAGCTTTGGTTGACGAGAGAAGTGAGGAGATCCTTGTTGGGATGACAGGCTGGAAGATCAAGTGCAGACTCAGTGATCCTGATAAACTCTCCTGGCAATTTTAAAGACCAGAAACCTGAAGTTTAAAAGGAAAATTTAAATTTTCGGTCAAATTTTTGTATGCTTCTGGGTGATGAAATAGCAGAATCCCAGCAGAGCTGACTTCCCAGTCCTGAGCCTTTCCTGTGTGGGGATAAGGCTCTGGGATAGTTGTGACCAGTAAGGGCCTTTACTTGATACAGAAATGCTCCTGAGCTGCTCAGCAGTGCCAGATGGTCCAAGGAACAGATTTCCTGAGCGTGGCTGCCATTTGCAGAGCAGGAGACAACGTTGGATGTGTAAGAAGGATCCAACTTCTTTTGGAGGGGAGAACAGAACAGCTCTGGGCCCCCACCTTCCCAATCTGTACTTGGTGTGAAGCGCTTGGCAGAGCAGCTCAGAGACCGCTGCGGCTGTGAAGGGCCAGATTTGTCTGTCCCAGGCTGCGCTGAGCACTTCCCACTGCCAGAACCAGGTGCTGCAGGGCTCCCCCGTGCCAGCCCGCTGAGCTGGGGCAGGAGTGGGCTCACGGCCCGGGGAGCAGCTCTTACAGGGGCTGGGGGGTTCCTCAGCTTAGATTTTACAGAATCACGGGGGCTGGAACCCCCCCAGCTCCTTCAGCTGCTCCTGAGAGAACTTGTTCTGCTCTTGTCCCAGCTCTGTTGTTCCTCCCTGGGCACAAAAGCAGGGATGTGTCCCAGGGAGAGTGAAATTGAGGATTAGGTCCCGAGTGAGGCTGCACAAATGAGTTCTAGGTGGCTCTGGGGTTTAATCATTCTTCATCTCTCTGCTCCCCACGTGCATGAAAGGCTGATTTATTTGAAATGAAATCCATGAAATGTGCTAATACCTGCTCTGGTGTTGATCAGGCTTAATGTAATAACCTCCTCTCGTGTCTGCTCGTTCTGCTGAGCAATCTGAGCACTTAAAACTTTCCTCCTCCTGAGCAGCCAGAGGCCCTCAGAGGCCTTTAAAAATAAACCCACCACCAGGCTGCCTGAAACAGGAGCTGGGGAATATTTTCTTGTCCTGTTGGAGATGATCAGATAGTACCTGTTAGACTCCTAAAAAATAAATGGAAGGCAGTGGATATTTATAGTGTGGGCTGTGTAAATCAGTCCAGCTCCAGCAGCTCCAGCACATCCAGGGATCAGAGGGAGCTGCGAACCTCCTTCTTGCTGGGAAGCCAGATCCTCTCCCAGCTCGAGGAGGAGCTCAAGGAGGAGCTCAAGGGAGCTTCTCCCTGCCATGCAGTGAGCAGCTGGGTTCCAGCTGCGCCTGCACGCCCCGCGTGGGGCTGGGGCAGCGAGCTGGCAGCCGGGGAGGGGAGCAGGGCTGGGCACTCACCGTGAGCTCCAGGGCCTCGTTGAGGAGCCCGTTGCGTTTGCTGTGCAGGTACGCGTTGGAGCTGCCCGTCTTGGCCACGCGGATCCGCGCCAGGCGCGCCTTCTGCGGGGAGAGAGCGCGTGAGGGTGGGGAATAACGGGTGAGGGGTGGGGAATAACGGGGTGAGGGGTGGGGCAACAGTGGGGTTAGGGATGGGGGACAGGATGGGTTATGCTGCAGGCCCCTTTTTGCTTCCCAAGGTTCCCTTTTGGGTGAGATGCAGAGCTCTGCAGCCTCGGCCTGGCCGTGCTCGGGGCGCAGGGGCCGTGGGTGCTGTGCAGAGTTCAGGTGCTCTGCACGTGAGGTGCCTCCATCCCTCACCTTCCCCCAGCACCCTGGGCCCTTCAAAGCCGTCTTTGTCTCTCGGCTCTGTCCTTGGCAGTCCCTGTCCCCTGCTCGTGCTGCGGCAGCTCAGGGACACAGGGCCCTCGGTGAGCCCGGACCTGTGTCCCTGCAGTGGCACTGATACTTCATTAACTGTGGCATCTGATAAAACAACTGTCCAAAAACACACATCTCCAGGGGGACACGTTAGGTGATAAGAAGCAGTCCAGAATAATGCCAGCAAGAAAAAATAAGACCCTACCTCTTCCTTTTTGATTATTTTTGATAATTCCTTTTAGCATTTTAGTTTTTCTTTTCAATTGCTGCCTGCCTCTCTGTCAAGTGATTTGCCTTTTTTCTTTTCTACTGTTAATTTATGACTCAAACACCATTAAAAGTAAATACATGAAATAGCTGCAGCTATTAAAAAATAATTACATTGTGCTGTAGTTTAAAATGCTGCATAATCCCTTAAATAACATGGAGCTCGTGATTTTCCCTTCTAATTAGAGGTGCTAACGGGTAAACGCTGTGGGAAGAGGAAAGGCAGGAGGCAAATATCTGCAGTGAGTCCAGAGAGTGGAGCCATTTCAGGAGCTCCATCCCTGTCCATGTGTGAGCTGCTCTGGCTCTCAGTATTGGAAATATTTGAAGTATTTGTTTAACCTCAAGACCTTGTGCTCAAGCAGACAATTTCTCAGGCAGACATGCACAGGGTAGAGTTTGTAGCTTTAATTGGGCGACACAGACCATGACCAGTCTGAGAATCAGGTCTTTTTTTGACCCCCCCAAAATGGGGACATCTGAAATTGGCTTTATTTTCTATACCTCACCTAGATTTCCTTGTCCCATTTTAAGCTGAGCCTCCTGATCAGTGTGAGAGTGAGACCTCTGTGCTGGGCCAAGGTACTCTTGGCCTGAGACGGGGCAAGGCACAGACTGAGAACACAACGAGAAAGCGAAATTGGATCTTCACTTTTTCTGAAGACTTTCCCAAGCTGCTGTGTTGCTCTAGGCCCTGCAAAGGACTGGCCTTGGGCTGTAACCTGGAACAAAATCCATGGGAACTGCTGCCGTGGAAGGGGAGCCATGGGAGAAAGCTGGGATAAGGGACTGAGCAGTATTTCATTTTCCAGGTACATGGCATTGTCCCTCTGTTTCTGGTTTTACATTTCCATTCAACTGTTTCTTCTAAATGCAAGCATGTGCCTTGGTGTGTCTGTCCCTTACTTTTCACAGTGAGCTCTCTCCTCTAATCAGGAGTGGATTTTGGATGCAGTGGTGGTTTTTCCAGGGATGCTCTGATGGTCACCAATGAAGATTCCCATTTCTCTCTGTGCTTGATAAAATATCAGCTCCTTTGCCGGAGGAATTTTCAGTGCCCAACTTACCTCACCTGTAGCAGGAAAGGTTCATCCTCATCTCCAGTTCAGTCATTTGTTCAAGTGGATTCAGTCTCAGGCTGTTGTAATGAACATTATTCCCTTTGCCTCCAGGCTAGCAGGGGATCAAATATTAATAGCTGTACTCCATGTGGAGTGGAGATGATTCTGAGGTCTGTTCCCTTTTCCTTTTGAAACAGGGCCACTTGCTATCTAAATAATTAAGCCCCACAGCTTTTGTAGTTTAGAACAGACAATGTTATTTTAAAAAATGTCAGTGGGGCAGGACAGAAGTTAATCCTCTTCTCCTCACACAAAGGATTGGCTGGGATCGTCACAGCGCCCAGCTCCAGGTCCCCATCGTGATTAAATTTGGTAGATATCTTGATTAACTCAGCTAGAGAAGTTAATTAAAGTTGGTGCCTAAAATTGGTTTGGCCCTCCAGACGGTTCCCTCCATTGGACCAGAAACAACTCTAAGACAACAACTCAGGTTTTTCTGTGAATGTCTGTGTGCAAATGTGAATTCTTTGGAAAGCGTCTCTGCTGGGTGACACAAGCTCTGCCTGGTGTCTGGGTACCTGTCCTGTGTCTCTGTGGGGTCTGGCACTTTGATCAAGCCTGACAGCAAAGAAGGGTTTAAGAACTTCCAAATTCTGCCAGTTTTTCCCACATGTGGGCATGTTTTTGTCATCCCTTCCTGCAGAGCTCAGCACTCCTGGTCTGGGCACAGAAGATGGGCAGGTGGAGGCCTGTGGTTCTCTGCAAATGCCACATTTGGAGGGGATGGTTGTCTTCTGCATCTTCTCCCCCAAATGTGACAGACTAAAGGTCATCAGGGCCGGGCCTGAGATCACTGTTACTGAAATAACCCCTGCACAGGAGGCTAAAAAAGGAAAAGCAAACGGCACACTGTGTCTGCATGGAGATGGAGAGAGGAGTTGCTAGGAAACCACAGGATCTCAAAATGCATATGACCTAATCTGGAAGATAATTTATATGATGAAAATAATAATACTAATGACAGCCACTTACAGGTTAGAATGATTAATTTGGTTATCTTGGAGCCCACGTGTTTGTCAGAGCAGGATGGAAGGCAGGGCTCAGTAACTTCTGGGGTTTGCTGGTTTTTAGGAAACTGGAGGCTCAGAATAAGCAGGAAGGGCAGTGAAGACCTGCACAGGTGGGGAGGGTGCAGCGTCCTGGGTGTCTGCACTTCTCAAGGGACTGGCAGAGGAGAGAGAAGAGCCTGAGTTCATCCTGTTGCTTTTTGGAGAAGTGCAGGGAGCAGGAGCTGCTGGCTGGGAGAAATGCTTACCAGATGGCAGGCTCAGGAAACAGCTAATTATTATTTATTAATGATTTTCATCCAGTTCTTATGGAGATAATGCTCACTCTTGATTTATGTGGGATAAAAAACCATTAAGCTACAACCTATGACACAATTCCATATTTGCCAGGCAACTTCAGCTTTCCTGATCTGTTCTTGAGCAAGCAGGGAGGGGAGTACCTGCATGTCAGGAGCTCCCTGCAGCCCCTTCTCCCTCCGTGCACCGGAGCTGTTCTTAGCATTATCACTCTCAGGAGGAGGTTGGAAAGGAACCTCTGGAATCAAATTGTAGGTCAGCTGGTCTAACTCTGCAGAGCCACCTCCTCCCTCTGCCCAGGTGGCTCTTGAATAGCTCCAAACCCTGCACACCTGAGGGTATTTAAGTTAACGAGGTCACCTGACCTGGGGCCGGCTCCACCCTCTGCCCAGGTGGTTTTGGAGCTGTTCCTACGTTAATGAGGCCTCCTGATCTAACTGTTCAGGGCCACCTCCCCCGTGTCCGGGTGGTTTTTGGTCTCCCCAAAGCTGCACACCTGAGGGTGCTCACACATTAACGAGCTCCCTCCGAGCCGTCCCCTCCTGAGGCCACAGTGTCCCCCTCGGCCTTTCCCCATGTGAGAGGTGCTCTGGCCATGCCCCATCTCCCTTTAGTGCCAAAACCACACCACGAGGATTCTGGCAGCAGGCACAGCTACACAAGGTAATTAACCACATTTTACATGTTAATTCCTCAATAATTAATAGTTTGAATATTATTGGTGATTGCTGCTGCAGGTGAGCACCACTGGGCCTTTAAGGCTGAAGTGAAGCTGCTCTCCAAAGTCACCAGTGGAGTGTTTTGGATCTGGCTTTTATTCTCAAGGTGAAATATCACAGCCATTCAGCAAGTGCTTGAGTTTCTTGCTTTTATCTGCATCTGTTGCTTGTTTGGGGTTTGGACTTTAAATTTTAGATGCAAATGATGTGGTTGATTCTGGAACATGGAGAAGGTAACAAGCAGATTGTAGAGTTAAAGAGGGCACAACACTACTACAGGATCTAAGAGGAATTTGTTCTTCTCCTTTTAACCTCTTTTTTTTTCCCTAAGAAACAAAGTATGCACATTTGGATTTTACTTCCTCTCAAACCTTTACATTGAACAGCTTTTGAGCCAAGTTCAAATATTCTGTCACTTTTGCTTTGGGGGAGATGTTATAGAGCTGCATATGGAAATTAGGTAGTGTAGAACTCATTATATTCCTATATAATTTGATAGAACCACTTACAGTCAGACCTTGATCTTATTTTGGGCCTCTTCATTACTTTCCAGAGATGAAAGATTCCCTTCTCCTCCTCTGTGCCTCTGCTTTTAATGCTACCTTACCCTTGGCACCATTAAAGCAACAGAACATCATTTCCAATGAACTTTATCATTTAATCTTTTCCTACACTGAAGAACATCATGTTCAGGTTATTTATAGAACAATGCACAGAATATGGAGTTTAATGGAGCTGGGCCTCTCCCAGTCACAGATATCCTAGCTGATTAAACAGGGAATTTTCAAAGGGTCACAATATGCAAAATTGGCAGGATGGGCAGGCAAGCCCTGGAGCACTCAGCCTGGTCCTATCCTGTTGTAAACTTCTTCTTGGACATTTTCATCTTGAGCTTAACAAGCTCTTCCTCAGATTTAGTGAAGCTCTTACTCCTGTGGGACATTTGTTTCAGAAATTCTTTCTTCTATTCAGGAAATGCCTTCTGATTTCCAGCTGCATGTTGTCTGTGTATTCCTCCACCCAGTAAGGGTTACAGCCAGACCGTGTCTGTGGAAGGCCTGACTGTATGGACAGTTTCCCCTTGACTGAATCATGTTTTACATTTGCTGCAACTTGGCTGAAACTCAAAGTTTCCTTTCTGCTGAAGTTCCCACGCTACCAGCCCAGCTGAGTGACAAAACCACCTCTCTTCCCTTCTCTTTCCCTTCTTGAAATAATAAAAGAATTCCTACATGCACTTTTTTTATACTATTAATGCTGGAACAGATTTTTAGAGCTTGGGCTAGATTTGCTTCAAGGATGTAGTTAAAGAGGTGCCCAGCTGTAGTGGGAATAATCTGGAATAACTGGAATTGTTATGGAGTGTAAATCAGGGTGTCAGAGTTTGTCTAGAAACTTATTACTTTAAAAAAGTCGCAAGAAAAGACCCTCATGTTTTTCTGCATCATTAATAGGGTTGCTGCTGCTCTCCATTAGTCCAAAATAAGGCTCAGTGTTCCAGTGGAAGCCAAGTGTGATGAGCAGCTGTCTGCCTGTGACTTATCTGTCTGTCTTCTCTTATCTGTGTTTCCAGAGCTCACTTTTATAACATCTTTCACACAGCTCACACCCCTAATTAATAGCTGTGAAGTATTCAGGGGATGGAGGAATTAACAGAATTTGATCTGGTGGCACATGCCAAGCTCCTCGCCCTGATGGATGAGCACTAATTAATGGCGTGGAGCCTGCGGCAGCTGCAGACAGGAGGGGAATGGCTCCGGTGGTGCTGCCCCGCACCTGGTTCAGGGAGTGTCACCCTGTGGGACAGGTCCCTGCTGGAGGAGTGAGGGGCTGATCCCAGCTCCATCCCCTTCTCCACGTGCGAGTTTTCAGCACTAACTGAGGAAAGTGCTCCTTGCTGGGAGCCAGAACTGCCCAGAGCTCCTCACACAACAAAGCTGTGTCAGACTGCCTTTCCCACCAAAACCGCTCTGAGAGATGTGGTGACAAATCTCTTGCATGGGGGAAAAATCCATCCCGCATCCCTCCCGTGGTCCTGGTTGAGTGCAGACTCCAGAGGAACGCGTGTCCCTGCTCACATCCCTGTGCTGACAGCCACAGCACACTGGCTGCGGGCCGGGCTGGCAGATGTGGAGGGACAATCCTGCCTGGATGCTGTCCCGGGGCTGGACAACCCTGCCTGGATTCTCTCCTGAGTCCTGGACAATCCTGCCTGGATGCTGTCCTGGGTCCTGGACAATGCTGCCTGGCGCTGTCCTGGGCTGGAGCGCTCCCGGCTGTCGCCAAGCCCGGAGCTGCCATGGTTGCCCACTGCCCTGGCCCCGGTTTGTGCCCTCCAGCATCGCTCCCGCTGGCTCCTGCCTGTCCCTCTGCCGCCGCTGCTTGTGCCGGGAGCCACGGGCAGTGCTGGAATTGCTATTTCCGTGACCGAAGGAGTCAGGGCAGGGAAGGATGGAAGGGCAGAGGTGCTGTGACATCGGTCTGCTCGAGCAATGACAGGGACGTGAGGGAGGGCAGGCTCGGCCGCTGGCTGATCCCTGCCTGGGACAGTTTAATGGCCACATTCACACCCGCTTTCAGTGAGCCTCCCCTGCCCCAGCGATGTGGCCGTGGCCCTGGATTCGGACATCCCGGCTCCCTGCGGTGGGAGCTGGGCTCCTCCGGAGCCCGGGGACCGCCGGGGCTGCGCCCAGCCCAGCCCGGCCCGGTCATTTCGGTTGCCCATTAACTGGATGATGAAGGTGACAGCAAACAATCCGATCACCAGAAGCCAATTCCAAAGTAGGAGAAGATTTCTCAACAGTTTTTGGCCGAGTGCTTTGATCCAGGTCTCCTTGAGGAGGCGATTTCAGCCCGAATTTATTGTGACATCTGGGCTGGAGTGGGCAGCAGGAGCCGCTGCAAATCCTCCCAGCTGTGCTACAGAAGGAGCCATCTGGCCAGAGGCTGCCACCACAAACCTGGGCGTCCCACGGCTGGGACAGGGCCACCCCGGTGCTGAGGTGACCCAGCAGAGCCCTGGGGGTGGATCAGGCAGGTTCCTGTGTGTTCTAGGCCGCTTTCTGGCTATGGCTGAGACGTGATGTGAAACTGAAAACAAATGTGAGCAGCTTCTGGATGTGTGGGGAAGGCATTCCAGCTGGGCATTGGGCCACTGGTGACAGCAGGCTTTAATATTTGGCTTGCTTTGGAGGCTGAACCCATCAGCTGGAGCTCACTGATTTCAGCCCTTCCTTTCAGAGGAGACAGCTCCTTGTCTTATACAATTTGGGACTCAGGGAATTTGGAATAGCTGAAGTGATGGAAAATGTTATTTTGCTTTCCTTGGTGATATGAAAGAGGCAAGATTCCTGGTTGGCTTATTTGTTTGTTTGGGTTTTTTTCCCCTGAACTCTATTAAGGGATGTGACAAACAGAGAAAGAGGTACCTAGCCCAGCAAAAATGAAATATCTTTAAAAAAAATAATAAAAGATCTTTTTTTCCTCTGTCAAAGACTGTTAAATATCAACAACAACAAAAACATATTCCACACAGATTCATTCTGGTTGAAAAAAACCATGTTCTTTAAATGTCAGCCAGCTCTAGTTTTAACCTTATTGTTTCTCTCTCCCCCTAAGTTCCCAACCCCTTCCCCTGCCAGCACTGAGTCATGTTCACTGCTGAGCTTTCCTTAGACAGCTCCAGTCACTTTTTCTGGCCGTTCTTTTCCACGCTCTAAAGTTCAGTAACCCACCTCCAAAATTTTGGGTGTCAGCTGAAAAACAGAACGTTTCAAAGCTGACTCCCCCCTGCTCTGTAGCAAATCAATTATTATAATGGCCTCGTTATTGACAGGTGTGTGGGCTGTCTTCCTCATGGGTACGGGGATGACACAAACCCAGAGCTCAGCCTTTCCCAACACCACGCCCCTCTTCAAGCTCTCTGCTGCTGCAGCTTCCCGAGGGTCTGGAACAGGCTGTTCCTGTGGCCTCTTGAGGAACAATCAGACACTTGTGTCCCTGCTCTTCCTTCCTTTTGGCTGGAGCCCCTCTTAAGCATCTCCATAGTTACCTTTTCCTCAGCTGCCACCATCTCCCGAGGAGATGGAATCACTCCCTCATCCCCTTCCTCTCCCTGCCCAGCATCCCTCCCTGCTGCTGGGATTGCTCTGGGATTGATGCTTTCATTCATCCCCAGACAATGCGTCCACTTCCCTGCCTCCCCCAGTTTATCCCCTCTGCTCTCTCACAGCCTGGGTTACAGTTTTCAGCTCGATATTAGAGTTTTATGTGGGAGCAGCGCTACAAAATGATTCTGTCCGGGGAGTCCTTGCCTTGCCTAAATCTGTGTTTGGTTCTCTCCTGGAAGCTTGCAGCCTGCAGGATGGAATGAGAAGTCTGCCTCAAGGCTTTTGCAGCACATTGCTTGTTCTCAGGGAGCCAAAGGGCACCAGATAATAAATGAAATGAATTGAACACCCTGAGAGGCTGGAGTCGTCAAAAGCACATTTACTGCAGACTTGAAACCAAGCACTGTGATTACCCGGGGTTTGTGTTTGGTGGCAGCTTCAGTGCACCCCTGTGAAATGCAGCTCTGAGGCCATGCCAATCCCCCTGGGATCATCAGCCATTCCAGCATCTCGGCTCATTTAGCAAATCTAACTGTTAAATGACAATTGCACTTCAAGCAGGGCTGGGTTTTTCCTTTTTTCCACATTTACATTTCCCCTGATGTTGTGGGTACCTCATTTTGTGAGAGGCTGCCCTTTGGACCTTTGCTTTCCCTGGCTGAGATCCAGAATTGCTCTGCTGAATTTTAGCCCCCGTGGCTCTCCTGTCCCCCGTGTCACCCCCAGCCCTTCAGCCCTGTCCCTGCTGCCTGGGCTGGGGACGATGACGCTGTGCCTTGGGACTGTGCTCACCCCTTCTCCAGCCTCCAAACAATGAACTGCTCTCCTTGCCCACTGCTGCTAAAGGAGCAGCATTTCAGGAGCTGTCAGCAGCTGCCTCTGCCTTTTCTTGCCAGGGTGGAGAAGTGGGAGGTGTTGTCCTCCACCCAGCACCAGCTCCTCATCTCCTTCTCCTCAGTGCTGCATCTTCGCTGCAAACTGAACACAGGAGAGGGGCTCCTCCAGCATCATCTGAATTACAAAGTGGTTCTATTGTCAAGCCTTTTAAGTGTCACATTCTCTTTTAAATCCAAGGCTGTGACATTCACTGAAGAACAGCATCGTTTCAAAGTCAGGAAGGGCTATTCTTAGCACATCAGTCAAAAAAGGGAAAAAAATAAGTCGTTGGGGAAGGAAAAAAACACAATTTTACCAAAATGAACCTTGTCACAAATGATCAATTCACCTTCCTTTCACACTGACCTGCTCCTTGCTGCACGCCAGAGGACGGAATTTGGTGCCACAGCGCAATGAATTAAGATTTGCCAGATCTCCTTGTAATTAATTGTCTCACAGTACAGTTTGGCAAAGAATAATTATCTCTAAAGTGATTAGATCACTGGCAGTTGGGTTTTGTGTTTGGTGTGTTGTTTTTTTTTTTTTTTTCTTTTTAAGGAACATTTCTCCTCGGTTAGTTGAAGAATAGATGCTGATGAGTAACAGCCACCTCCTGGTGTTTTATTCACGTTACTTAAATACCTCTTCCTGCTAGACCAGGGCCCCCTCAACAGTTGAGAGGCAAAGTTAGGACTGAGCAGAGCAGAGCCAGAGGGGCTGGGCTGTGTTCTCTTGGTGTCTGGAGTGTAGCCCCTCAGAAAGCCCAGGAAGCTGGAAGAGTCCAGCTTCTCTCACACCCCAGCCTTCCAACCTGGGAATGCCAATCCAACCAATCTGATGCTTGCACAGTACTTCTGCCTTTGCTATTTGTCACTGGAAAATCTCAGTCTGAGTCCATATAAAAAATAATTAATAAGGTCTGTAGATTTATCTTGGAATCTACCTGTATATCATAAAAGTTATGATTCTTGAAATAAACAGAACTTTCAAAGCATTTGTCCTAATACATGGCCAAGAAACTGCTCTCCAGTTCAAAGAGAACAATAATTCACTAAATTCCTGGTGCTAGAGGAAGACATTGTGTTGGTTCAGATTCTAGTTGATTATAAATTCTGTTATGAGGAGCTTCTGCTGGTGGGTTCTTCATATTCAAGGACTGAGAGAGCAAAGAGATTTTCCCAACCTTCTTGAAAAAGCCATGCAAATGTCTTTGTGACTTTAATGAGATGGGGGCAGAGTTTTAACTGTTTCTGAAGATGGGATTCAGTTCAGTGTGGGATGATGCTGGAACAAGTGTGGTATCAAAGCAGATCCTTAATGTCCCTCTGTACATCCTGACCATCTCCAGAGGGACTGTCATTAACGTGCTTCTCTCTTTCCTGCTCTTTAGTATTCATGCAGTGCTGATCATGTGAAAATTACTCACACTTCTGACTTGAGAAAAGTTTCTTAACTGAGAAATTCCACCAATATCACAGGAATTAGAAATTCAAATGGGGGGAAATTATGCACTGTGTGTGTCAATACAGCAAACCATTATAAAAGCTGCAATCAATCATATTGGCATCAAAAGTGGTGGGACTTTTTTCTGTTACCAAGTGGATCACAGGCCAATGAAGAAAGGGAAGAGCTGAACCAGAGGAAGGAACCTTGGTTTGCTGCCTCAGAAGAGAGGGGCTGCCCTGTCCGGGGGCACGGAGCTGCAGTCAGCTCTGGAGCCTCTCTGACTGCGACCCAGAATTATGCCCAGGTCTTGCCTGGCCCATTGCTTTGTGCCTGGGCTGGGCTTGGAGCAGGTTCTGTCTCTGTTTTGCTGCTGTTTCAGCAGAACAAGAGCTTTCTCTCAAAGTCTTCAGTTCCTGAAATGGCCTGTTGGACACTGTCCCCATAAACCTCTCCCCGAGCATCCCTGTCCTTCCCATGCTTGGACACCTCACCTGTTCCTGTCCCAGGTGAAATCCCAAATCCTCATGTCTGGCTGCAGCCTCACTTTAGACAGCTCACTCTGAAATAACTGAAATTCACTAAATGAATGCACTGATCCACTCTAGAGCCCACTGGCAGCTGCTACAGAACAGGGCATGGCACAGAGTGGGCTTCACCATACCCTTCCCCTTCTTTTATCTTGTGTTGTGTGACTGATCAAATAAACAAATAAACTCCAGAACACCTCTCCTGTTTCACATGTGCCACATCAAACCTCAGGCAGGGGTTTGTAAAGCCTAGCAGTGGCATGCTGAGGCTGCAGCTGATTCCTGCATGATTCTGTCTCTCTGCTACTCCCCTTTCGTGTTTTCACTGCCAAATTTTTGTATCTGAGCTCTCTGCTGTCAGCTCCCTGAGATGCAAGAAGCAGGCATGGCCCAGATGCTTGCCTGAAGCAGAAATAACACATTTTTCTACTACTGTTCTCCATCAGGTCCCCCGAGTCTTGAATTTCTGGCAGACACCATTCCATAGGGAGAAAAAGAACCTCAGGCCTTTGGTTTGCAGTTGTTGTAAAAACCTGATTGTGGCTGTGGTGTAATTTAGCAGATTGAAATAGAGATATAGTAAATCTGTTATACTCTCTTCGTGACTCAGTGAGCTTCCACTGGCAAAAACTGTTCAGAATTTGGAATATTCAGTAATCCCTTCACATTTCCAGGGGCTTCTGTGTATTTCCAGTGTTCCAGTCACAGCTTTGGGGGGTGTGTGTGCTGATAAGTGCATGCTGCTGGATGGGGTATTTGAAACTACAGAGGGACAACAAGGATTGAAGCAGCCAGAAGGATAAACAGCTGCTGGGGATGATTTACGGGTTTATGTGCACGCAGCTATATATTTGTTTCAGACAAGTATGGAGGAAAGGTGAGTAATAACAGCCCTGTTGCTCCTGATGCCAAAAATACACTGGTACAGTGTGTGCAGGAATGAGGACTTTAGGTGGTGCATATTTGATGGGGGCACACTTCTATTTCCAAGGTAGGATGTATAAATTATCCTGGTTGGACTTTGGGTCAACCAGCGTTGAAATTTTGTGGGATCATATGAGTTTATTCTCCTTGTGCTAGAAATGTGGTTAGATAAGTCGTTATCTGGGTGTAATTTTTTGGCATACAATAGGAAAATTTTGTACAAGAATCCACCCAGTTGTGTGTGAGGTTTTCACATTAACCTGGGGTGGAAAGTGGCTCAGAGTTGGAGGGCATCGGAACATTAAAACACCTGGGGGGGTTTCCGCAGCTGAAATTTGACAGCAATGGGTTTTTTAGACCACAAGTCCTGGAGGAAAGCCGAGCAGGAATCCCTGTGACATACTTTGTTCTGTTTTGGGGTGTGTGTTTTGTTTTGGGGGGACTGGCAGCTCAGTCCCTCCCCTTGTTCTGGGGCAGTGGGTTTCCATCAGTGTTTGTTGCAGGGTGTGAGCTTGCGCACTTCCTTTGGGTTGTTTGTGCTGTATTTGGTGCCGTGGGGGGTTTGTCTTTTCTGTGTCCCTTTTCCAGAGCCCTGGGGGCGTTGGCAGGCTCTGGCCGCCGTGTGGGACTTGTCTGGGGACGGTTCTGAGGGGATTGTCTGAGCGTGCAGGACTGAGCAGCGCCTGCACGGGCGTGAGGCTGGCAGGTGCCCCCAGGCAGTGCTCCCAGTGTCCCTGTGCCCCGGGAGGGGACAGCCAGGGCCAGGGCCACTCACCTTCTGTGCCCGGCGCTTGTCGGCGCGCTGGTTCTGGTGGTAGATGCGGCTGAAGTTGGACACGATGACCGGCACGGGCAGCGCGATGACCAGCACCCCGCTCAGCGAGCAGATGGAGCCAAAGATCTTCCCGGCGATGGTCTTGGGCACCATGTCACCGTACCTGCGGGCACAAACACAGGGGGAGGCCCTCCTTCAGCCCCGGAGCCCTGCCAGGGCCCCTGGGCAGCGAGCAGGGTGGGCACTGACAAGGGACAGCTCGTGGTGTCACTGGGCTGGCTACCCTGGGCTGGCTGGGAGCGGAGCTAACCAAAGAAAGCCCCTCTGTGCAGAACAGAAGTGCTGCTGGGGGTTTAGATTCACATCCTCACTCCTCCTGCACCCACCTCTCCATGCAGATGAGCTCCAGCAAACTTAAAGCTCCGCGTATGCTGGGGAGCAGGTTCATATATTTTCATTCCCTGGTATCCAGGTGCAAATGAGGACTGATTTACACTCCCATTTCAAACCCCAGCAGTTTCCCTGCCATCTGCACAGTCAGAAATTTGGGGCTTGTTCAAAGTCTGCATTCAGTAAAAGGTGAATTCTCAGGGATATGAGACCAGCTGAAAAATATTCATACAAAGCTCTGTGTTGGGTTGGACCCAGCAATCTTCTGCTGTAATTTGTGTTGCATAAAGAGCATGTGGAGCTGCTGGAGCAAGTGCAGAGGAGGCTGTGGAGAAGCTCTGAGGGCTGGAGGGCTCTGGAGGAAATCTGAAAACTGAAATGTAGAGGAGCCCCTGGTTGCTATCAGATGGTATTAGGGATTTCTGTGGTTATCTGTGAGATGTTCTGGTGCTTGGTGCAGCAAATGTTGAAAAGAGAAATGATTTACTACAACTGAGGCTTTTTTTTTTACTTTTGATGTCAGTCTATGACCAACAAAGATCTTTGAGGGGAATAGAGCTGAGCTAAGAATAATTTATATCCAAGAGGAAAAACAAACATTTCAAAACACCTTTTTCAGCAGCTGAACTTCTTGTCCCCATGCAAGAACTTGTTGGTATGAGGGGCTGAATGAGAGCAGGACTCGTGCACATTAAATCTCCGGGCACCATTAGCCAAGGCTTATTTATCCCAAGCAGAATCTTTCTGCCTTCACCCATGTCAAACCCCCCCAGAATACCTCAAACCAATAGATTGCTCTTCCTGTCTATTCACTTTTTAGCTGCTGCTTTATACAAAGATTATTTCAAAGCTCTTGCTAAGTGACAAGTTCTTCTACCTCATTTGACACTGGTCTAAAAAAAAAATCTCCCTTTTCTCCTGTTGGCCCTTAGCACAATAAGGCTGAAAATTAATCATATGCCTCAAACATGATCTCAGTGACCTGGAGCACCGAGAAAAAGCCCTTCTGTGCATTTGTAGAGAGTATAATAATAAGTGTCTGGCTCACAGTCTGTCTCAGGGAGTTTTGTTCTTACATGCAGACTGAGAGTTACCTCATTACTTGGGACTTCAGAGAAGGTGCTTTAAAACACCACCAGGAAAGATCAAACCCTTGGAGCAGGAAGGATTTTGTGGGGAGATGGAGAACTTCATTTGCCAAACTCTTGTGAGAGATGCTGCAGTGGCTGGATGGAGGTGGTGGCTCAGGGACAGGACCTGGCATTGATGACACTGACTTGGGTGCACTGCGGCTCTCCATGGAGGATTTCCCAGATTCCTCCCCTGGGGATCTGCTGCCTTGGGCACCAGGCACTTGGGAACATCTCTGGTCTCACTGGGCTGACCTGTGACCTGGAAATGTCAGCCCTGAGGTTTGGGAATATCTCAGCTTTGTTTGTCAGAGGCAAACCCAGCTAGAGCTCAATGTCCATGCCCTTGCACTGACTGAGAGGCCTCCCCTTGGCTTTGGCAGGGCTTGGAATGAGCCTCTGAGGCTGCAATGGTTCTGCTGCTCTGTTGATGTCCACGGCTCCTGCAGCATTCATTGCTGGAGAGACTATTTCTGCCCTGATGCTACCACAAGGCACTAATGGCCCCGTGGCATATTTATATCAGGTACAGTGCCAGATAAACTCAGCTATTGGATTTCAGTTAGTACTAATTAGGCATTTCAAACCCAGAACTTCTTTTCCCCAGACTGGAATGAGAGAAGGCAACTTTCCCATTAATTTGTTTAGTAAAAGGCAACTTGTCATCTAAAAAACTTCTACAGAAAGTGTATGTTAAGCAATTCATCAATAATCTCAGTAGAGCAGCGAGGAGATAGAGGAGTTAGGTAATGATTAACATTCAGAGGGTCTGAGGGGGTGTTTGAGCTGCATGAACACTACAGGAGGCTGTGAGTTCCATAGGATTTAATGTGCCCTCCAGTAAATCCTTGCATCTTTCTGTGCCCTGGCCCTCCACAGGGGAAGTGGCAATTAATGACTTGCTCTTTGCTTGGCTAAGGGGTGCTGGCTCCTTCAGACAGGAGCTGCCCCATGTCCTGAGAGTCCCCACAGGCAGCAGGGACCCCTTGTGCTGAGCAGTGCAAGCTCTGATAATGCAAATTATCACTGGAGGGCTCTGGGGTGCCACAGCCTGCACATGGCTGCAGCCCTGCTCATCTGCACAGGCTGAGGCCAGGGCAGCCTGGGGGAAACACATCCCCTGGTCATTTTGCCAGGAATCCACTTGGATCACATGCTGAGCCCATTTTCAGTTGAAATTCAATGGAAGGTTCATCTGGTGAAGGTGTCCTTGCCCCAGGCAGGGGTGGAATGAGATGAGGTTTAAGGTCCTTCCAACCTGAAACATTCCAGGGCTCCTTGCTCTGCTCCCTGGCTGTGCCAGGTGAGATGCACTCACCTGTGGAAGGTGTGCCAGTGTCAGGGGGAGCTGCCCTTGCAGCCACATGCCTTCAGTGCTCCCTGCTCGCTGGCAGGAGTTCCAGAGCCTCCACACAGGCGTGTCCCATGTTTCCAAAGGCACGGCTTTGGCTTGTCCCTCCTGCTGTCCCCTCAGTTCCATTTCCTACCGAGGGAACACTGAACCCCAGACTGATTCACAGCACACACAACATAAACTTCATCTAAATCCCTAAACAGGCTAAGTAGGGGAAAAAAAATCAGAAACTTTGAAGTGGTCACTCTTTAGACTGGAAAACACTGCATGCAGAATTTCAATTTCTTCTAATTTTTTTTTATTTCTCGTGTGACTTCTGTGTTCTTTGGCCAGAAAAGGGGTCGTGTGTCACTCACCCTAATTAGCAGCTATTAGTCTTGACAACATAACGTGCTGTTGTTTTTCTCCCTGCCAGCAGAGCAGTGTTATCAAATAGAGGTCACTGCTCCGAGCCCTGGTTTTAGCCACAGAGGTGTCTGGGCACTGCTCAGGTCCCCAGCTGGAGACAGCAATAAATAAGGAGCCGAAGAGCTCATCAAATGACTCACTCTAAAAATAGCCCCTCGCAGGTCTCTGATGATCCTGCTTCTCCCTGCAGCATCCACGGCCCTGGAAACAGGCAGCCGTAGTAAAAGAGCTGGAGGATCCGATGGCACAGGGACATCAGCAGGCAGGGTGACAGCTCTGCACAGCTTTGCAGAGGATGCTCTTTTCCAGCAGCCTCTTTATTGTGCCAGCTTTTGATCCTGGATGAGGCCCAGAGCTGGGGAGGGGCTGCTGGTCATGAATTGCCATCAGCACGGAGCTGTTGACCCCATGGGTCTCTTTAGGCAGGGGAGGGGGCTCTGAGCTCTCCCTGGAGCCCTCTCTCCTCCAGGTGAGCGCTCCCAGCTCTCCCAGCCCGTCTCCATAGGAAGGGTGATCAGCTTCAGATGAGCTGGACTCATTCCAGTAGCTCTGAGGTCCCCCAGGAGCAGTGGGGGGGGACAGCCCCTTCCTTCCCACCAGCAGAGCTGTCCTTGGGCAGAGCATCAGCTCCAACCCTCCTCTCCTGCCCCAGGGGGGTGTTCAGGCCCCTCGAGCAGCCCCCGGAGAGTCCAGGTGTCCCTGCTGGTCTGGGGGAGGTCCCAGGGCCAGCACAGGAGCGGGGGACAGTGGCTCGTTCATCCCACGGTGGGGCTGTGCTTCTTCCTGTCACAGTGTCCGAGTGGTCAGGGGACATTGGCTGCCCAGTGGTGCAAATCCGTGTGGTTTTCACACCCAGGGAAAGCGGAAATATCTCCTGGAGCTGGGAACAGAAACAATGCTCTGCCCTGATTCAGTATTTCTGCCTCACACGGCATTAACAGCTCTTTGGGAGCTGCTTTATCCCTCTAACCTTTTGCTTGGCACAGGAGAGGCAGAAGAAGATTTTGCTCCAGCCTGTAAGCGTCTGCTTTTAGGACAATAGGGACAGAATAATATCATTATGTACTGTACAATAGACCATGATTTTGAAAGCCTTTTGCATGAAAGAGCTGGAATAAAGCATGGAATTAGCATGTAGCTTCCCAGGTGCAAGAGATCCTTTTTTATACTCCAAATAATTCACTCGGCAATGTTGTGATTCGCACAAAGGAGAGGAAAATGGCTAAAATTCAGCTAGAAGGTTTCAGTGGCATTGCCAGCCTGTGAATATTGCACGTGACAGCTCCTGTCCCTCCATTTCATAGGTGCAAGTCCAAGGTAATCTTGCTAATGTTGCTTTGAGACCCCAGTGAAGTAATGATTGTGTCACTTCCAATGATCCCACGGAAACAAAAGCAAACATTGCTCATTCCTCTCTGGGTTTAGCACATGATGAAAGAGCAGGGAATTAACAGCTGTGAGGGGGCCGGGGTGCTTGGGTCTTTGCTTTAGGGTTTAATTCATCATTCCTCATCCACCCTGCTGGAACGAGCCCCCAGAGCTCACCTGTGCTGCTCTGCCACCGACTCAGGAAATGCTTTGTGTTGGAAGGGACCTTTTAAAAGCCATTCATTCCAACCCCTGCAGTGAGCTGGGACATTTCAACTGCCTCAGGTTGCTCAGAGCCCCTGGAATGCCTCCAGGGGCGTCCAGTCATGTTTTAAAGAATCCCAGAAGCACAGACTGGTTTGGGCCGGGACCTTGGGGACTCCTGGTGCCTCCTGCAAGGCTGAGCTGTAAACAGAGCCACGATGGGTTTGAAGCAAGAGAATCTGCAAACAGGCTGTCAAATGCCAGCCTTGAACAGTAAATCAGCCGTGGCCGGGGAAGTACAGAGCCTATTTCATGCTAGGATTCTTTTACATTAAATATACTTATTTTCTGCCTTGTTTGGAGCTGGGCACTTCCCCAGCTGGGTATTCAACTGCGAGATCTGGCATGGTTTCACACTACTGTTTTCTTTTTCCCTGGCATAATTCATTTGGTAATGTTTTCATGGATGCTCTAGAAATTCTGCTGCAATTCCACCCCTCAGCCAAGCTGTGAGGGATGAGGACTGGAGATGCCTATCAGCTCCAGCAGCAGCAGCAGCAGCAGTTTATCTTCAGCACTTGGATTCACTTTGATTTTCAGTAAAGCTGTGGTCAGCAGTTGCTTAGTAGGGATTTTCCAGGTAAAGTTGCCTTTTTGATATTGTTCAGGTTTATAAATTCATATTTGTTACTGAGTTTTGTGTGATTCAAGGACAGAGATGCATTCAAAATTGTCCACCTCTAAGGAGAAGCAAGTTCTGTTGCTTCTGTAATGGTGAGAGTTAGGAAGAGAGGAGGGTTATTCCCTGCTGGATTTCCAGGGTAGCCTGTACCACCCTCACCAAGGCCAAGTCAAGGGATAAGGTGAACTTGAAGTCAGTTGTAGGTTGCTCATTCCTCCAGCTGTTCAGGAAAGGTGACCTGAGAGCAACTGGTGGCAGGAACATTCCTTACAACAACAGCAGGCCCTGCCCAAGGAAACAGGAATGTTTGTGTGGACTCAGGAATAAATTAAGTAGGTTATTTAATACGCAAAGGGTGGAGAATACTTAATATATTAACACACTGGTTCCATTTATTCCTCCTGGCTTGGATCAACTTCTCAGCCTGTAGGCAGTTAAACAGATGGTCTGAATTTGTGTAACATTCAGACCTTGAGTTGAAGCTAAAAATGGAATTTCATTGGCAAGAAAAGTAGGTCAGAAAGCTAAAGCCCCTAGTCCTAAAATGATGAAAGGCTTCTAATCAAGTGCTCCCTATTACCATTCATTAAAGGGAGCAGGGGAAGAAATACCATTAGAGACCTTTGCAAAAGGGATTACAATGGGAGTGTGAGAATCCTGCTCCCTGCAAGGAGACCTGTGCCCTGCAGACCTGCTTTGGTGGGAGATGGGATGACCATGGGCACTGATTCCCAAAGTCCTGCAGGCTGGACTGGATCCTCGGCAGGATGGGAATGGTTTTCTTCCCGGGGACATAACAATTTTTCCTGTGCTTCAGCCACAGGGGGGCTGAGCGAGCCTCCCTGCTAGCGCTCAGCTAATGCCTCCCCTAATCCCCCTCTGCCGTCCCTGACTCAGGTTCTGGGATTTCTGCCTCTGCAGACTGGGACTTGCACAAAGCTGAGACTTTGTCAGGGCTTTCTTTGCTCTCCATCCTTTTCAAACCTGCGCCAGCTGCTGAAGCCTCTCTTTGCTGGGGCTGACAGGAATTATTCAAAGCAAATGGGGAGCCTGTCGCAGTTCCCCCAGAACTCTATGATAGCTCAGGTTTTTCCATGAAACTTGTTAAAGCACTGGATATTTTTTAAAAGGAAAAAAAATGGGAATTCTAAACTGTTGATCTAACAGTTATTCAGAGAAAAAGTGGAATTTACTTCAATGTAGAACCAATATAAGAAAAGCTGAATTTCATTTTGGAGAAAATACCTCCAGTCTTAAGAGGCAGTTAAGTGTGCAGGTTATTCCTGATGTTTATAAATTCAGCTTTTCAGAGGAAGATCTATTCCCTTTAGTTCTCACAAAGCCGATAGATCTGCCAAAAAGTAATCTCAGGTTTTTTTGCTTCATGTCATTTAAGATTTTGATCCTCAGGTCTCAGTTTTAGCAGCGAGAGATGTATCAGAAAAAGCTCTCTAAGACTTTTTTTGTTTGGGTTTTTTCCGTAGCCTGCTGAATTGAACAGCATTTTTGGTTGGGCAGGTTTTCCTTGGCCCGTGCTCAGGGCAGCGCGAGCACTCAAGGGGAATCCATTGTCAGCATAACCTGAAAATGCAGAAATGTTCACAACAAGGGACTGTTTAGCCCCTCAACTCACCATTATCGCTGAAGAGAAAGCTCCCTAGTTTATCATAACAGTGGGGATTTATTGTCATACATGAGCAAAAAAAGTCTCTTTGACTCTGTGCTGACAAACGCCCACCCTGCCCATGTTGTGGTGTTTCCCCAGTAAGGGTGAGAGTGTGGCACCATTTTCAAGAACTCCTGTTCCTTTGGTAATTGGAGCTTTTCACTCTGAACCTGACAGCAAGTTCTTCTTGGTCAGTATTTAATTTAGTTTCAATTCTAATATGGGCACTAAGGCTCAAATCCGTTTAAGGGAATTAACCCTTGGGGGGACAGGGCAGTCACACCCCAGGCTCCTCTCTGGCTGCTGGGCAGGGCTGGGAGGAGGCACTGGGGGCTGATTTGGGGTTAATTTACCTGGTTTAGCCCAGGTCAGTGAGGGGCTGATTAGGGGTTTATTTATGTTTTACCCCAGGTCAGTGAGGGGCTGATTTGGGGTTAGTTTCTCTGCTTTACCCCAGGTCAGGGCAGGCTGCAGGGCCTGCAGGGGGTCATCAGCACAGAAGGGCCCTTCCCACTCCGACCATCCTGGGATTCAGGGAGCAGCAGCCTGGAATTCCTTCAGCTGGAATTTCTCCTTGTGACCTAAAGTAATACTTTCAACCTCCCTGTTTTCCACAGCTTTCAAGCATCAAGAACATGCTTGAAATATGAGGAAAAAGTCCTGAGTATTATTGTGCATCTGATTCAGGCATCTGGCATGAGAGCAACTGAGTGCTGCTCAGTAATGCCCACTTTTTAAAAAGTGTTTGTTTTAATGGAAAATAAAATGTCCCAGATTAAGGCATTATTTATTTCTGGCTGCACACACTAAAGACCTTTTAAATTACTTCATTCATTATTAATTCAAGAAGAATCCTCATATTACTCGGAGTGAAAATCTTACACAATTACCTGCTCAGACAATCCATTTATTTTTGCATCTTAACTCTCTGTGAAAGGAATGTTTTTGGAGAACATATAGGCTGGAGAGGGCAGGTAGTGCATTGAGCAATTAGACTTTTCTCCTAATAGCAGGGCTGAAGGCTCCCTGCCCTGTCTTAAATCCTTAACTGTGGTGTCAGCTTAAAGGAAATGCTGGGGTTTTGCTTTCATTTTATCCTCATCTTTTTCTTTTCTGTCTTTTTAAGCAGCTTGAGTGTCCATGCTGAGCCATGTCACATTCCAAATGATCCACATACTGTGCATTTTAATGAGTTGCTAACACTGATTATACAAAAAGCAATCTCAGAAATATTTACTGAGTTAAAAAAAAAAAAGCCTATGGGGAACTAATTAGCTTTTTAAGAATTGGCTTTTTGAAAGCTTCAGACTCTGGAAAAGTTGAGCTTAGAATCAGTTTCAAAGAAGTTGAACGAGTGACTGGAAGAAAAGGGAATAGTAATGGAGTATTTGTAACAGAGTATTCCACATCCCAGGCTTCTCTGTACAGCACAGAAGATGCACTGGAAGATGAATATATAATGGATAATATATATAGAGAGAAGAATGCAGTTATTATGCAGAGAAAAGCCACGTAATGCCTGGATCTTTTGTCAAGTTTCTGCAGCCTTCCTGAGGGCTGATCAGAGAGGAACAAAATCTTTGTCCCTCTGTTCCTGTACTTGACCCTCCACCAGGATTTCTCTAAATAGTGCTTTGGAAACTCACTGCATTCCAGTGCCAAGAAAATTCCGGTTAGTCTGAGACAGAGCTGATTAAAGTTTCCCTTTCCCAAGATGCAAAATGCAATCCAAGGTCTTCATATTTCCTGAATATTTACTTCTGTCCCTCCCAAGGGAAAGTGATCCAAATAATGTGACATTTGTCATAAGATGGTAACAGAAAAAAAGAATTGAGAATTTGCTTGGATCAGGCCTGCCTTGCCAATAAAAGCCATATTCCAAAAGCCAGTGATAGGAGGGGTTACAGAAGCACCCAAATGCTCGTGCTGCAGTTAAGCTCTGCAGAAAGTTTGACTGCAGACTGGAAATGTAAGGGACAAATCCCATTAATAATGGGCCAAATGTCAATCCAGAAATTCAAACATGGGTCTGGTCCTTGTGGGCTGGCTCTGTGTGCCCAGGATATTACTGAGATCTGGAAGATTTGGAAGGAGTTGGATTCACTGCCCTTCAGTGAAATCCCAAATAATACTGCAAATGTTGCCGAGGCGTGCCGGGGGCTGGGGAAGCAGCTGGGGGCTCTGGATCTCTCTCTCGGAGCTGCCCGAGGGGCTGGGCAGGGAGGGTTTGTGTGCCCAGGGTCAAAGCCTTCCTCTGGGCAGAGCGGGGCCTGGGGGAAGTGGGGACTGGCCGTGTTGTGCTCCAAGGATTTCATGGAATCACGAATGCTTTGGGTGGGAAGGGACCTCAAGGCCCATCCAATGCCCCCCCTGCCATGGCAGGGACACCTTCCACTGTCCCAGGCTGCTCCAGCCTGGCCTTGGGCACTGCCAGGGATGGGGAGCCCATGGAATAACCCGCACCAGGGCCTCCCCACCCTCACAGGGAACCATTCCTTCCCAATGTCCCGTGTGTCAGCAGGAAGCCATTCCCTGTGCCCTGTCCCTCCTGCTCTTGTAAAAATCCCCTCTCCAGGTTGCTGGAGGCTCCCTCTGGGCACGTCCTGCTGGGCCTGCGCTCCCGGCCTGGCCCGGCCCCTGTGAGGGCAGGGGCTCCACTTCCCAGCTCCTGGGAGGGATCGCTGAAGCACTGCTGCGGGCCTGACACCATTTGCACCTTTGCACACCTGTTTAATTTCACAGATCTGGCCACAGACGCTCTGTGGGCTCCAGAAGCCGCTCTGGCTCCAGAGGCGCGGCCTGGCTGCGAGAGCCAGGAGAAGCTGGGAGGGGGCACCCAGGGGTGCCAGGCCTGGGGTCTCACCAGGGACCTCTGCCGTGCAGGAGCCTCGCCCGCTTTGTTCTAACTTAAACTCCTCAATGGTCCCAGCTAAATAAACATCACTATCTCCTCTCAGAGCCCTGTGCTGCACGAGGGCTGGGTCATGGCTGCTGAGCCATGACCCCATCCCTCCAATGCCATTCTCCTCTGTTCCTGGATGTTCTGGAGAACATCCATTCTCCTCTGTTCCTGGGATGGAAGGGGCACGTGGGGCTGCTTAGCTACAGGCTTTATTAAAAGCCAGGTGTCTTCAGCATTCCTTCCTCTTAGTTCTGCTCCTTCTGCTTTCTTTTCTATGAATAAAATTTGAATTTTTGGAAGCCTTGAAATCAATTTCCCCCCCTGATTTCAAGTACGGCAGAATACAAAAATAAATAATAAATCCCTGAGAAATCCAGGTGCCCTCTGCAAACTCACTTAGTGCAGGGCAGCAGAGGTTGTCACAGAAGACAGTGAAAACAAATAGCTGTTTCTTATGCTCTCCACTCTTTCATCTTTTATCTTCTTTATTTAAAAAAAAGGTGAGCTTTAAACACTGCACTGCTATAGGAAGTTTATTCTAATAATTTTATGGCAGGCAAATCAGAGAATCCTTTTGTTCAGGTGGAAGCCAAATGCTCTGAATGATCCTACAATTTTATCCTGCTTCCCCTGAGAGCAGCAGGACTGTGAGCAGAGCCTGTGCTTGCTTGGGGATTTAGTGCCAGGCCAAGGGGAGTGGGAACCACCTTTATCTGGATTTTAGAACATCTTCTCCATTTGCTCTTCTGAGCAGGTTTAATAACACACAGATAATTTTTCTGAGTAAGAAATAAAATTCACCTATATGCTGCCAGATCGACGCCTCCAGGGAAGTGTTCTGAGTCTAGAGCTGGTTGAATATTTTATTCTATTTCAGAGTTTTTTCAAAGGTGGGCTAAAGGACTATGCTCATGTGTCAGTTTTGCTTGAAATGTTTTGGAGTTTTGTTAGGATACAAAACAATTGAAACCACAAACTTTTTAAGTGAAAGTAACAAAAGCCAATGGAAAGTCGAGGCTGGTTTGTAAATAGTTCAATTTCGTTTGTCTGTCTTTGATTAAAACCACCTCAGATTTAACAGGATTTTTCTTTCAAATAGAAAGAAAATCAAGAAGAAAAATAGCCCTGCCTGAAAGTCCCTGTTATTTTCTTCTTCGTTGGAGTGTTTTATCATTCTCAGCAAAAATTAAGCAGAGTTGTCGAAGTTTGCCAGTGATGGATAGTGTCACCTTAAATGTTACCAGTCAAAACTTGTTTTCTGCTCTTTTCCTCCTGCAGGGTGCAGGCGGGCAGTGAGCCAGGGTGTGAAATTCCCTTTTGTGCAGCAGCACTGGAAGCTCTCAGTGCAGCCCAGTGTCCCCGCAGGGCTCTGGGCAGGGCACCGGTGCCACCTCAGCCTCTCTGGGGGCTCTGGGGTGGGTGACCCTGAGCCCACCCCAGGCTGGGGCTCCGGGAATGTCCCTTGGCTCGTCCGTACCCCGGTGCAGAGCTGCTGCCCCCAGCACCGCAGAGGCTGTGCCATTGTCACAGAGGAGCCCTGTGTGCTCCCTGAGTGCCATGGGGTGTTTCCCTGGGTGCCAGGGGTGCCCTGGGTGCTCCCTGCGTGCCAGGGGTGTTGCCCTGGGTGCCAGGGGTGTCCCTGAGTGTTCCCTGGGTGCCAGGGGTGTTTCCCTGGGTGCCAGGGGTGCCCTGGGTGCTCCCTGGGTTCTCCCTGGGTGCCAGGGGTGTCCCTGGGTGCCCCTGTTCTCTGCAGGGTCACACTATGTGCCCGAGGTTCCTTTCCTCCCAAAGCTGATGTTGAACTTTAGGCTTCACCAATGCACTTGTCCCAGCTGGGAAAGCAGACAGCTTGTGCTGAAAATTAACTCGCTAATAAAAATAATTAGTACTCGAAGGGACAATCACCAAAATCCAACCCTGCTTTGTTTCACTAAGTGTGTGTGAGTGTTGCATGAAGAGCAGCAGATTACAAGAGTAAATCACTTGAGGCCTGCATCTCGGGACCCAGCTGAATGATGCTTCTTGTCTCTCTGGATACCTCAGGCCCTTTTCTTTCTAGTTTTGCATTTGAGCAGCTGGATTTTTATGCACATTCATAAGTATTTCATAAGAAAACGAATCACTCAGTTGTCTGGTTTGTTTTCTGGTACCACGACTACACAATGAAATTACCATTTTGCAGCTTCCACCAGTAAATCTTTTGTCTAGTCCTAAATCCCCTGCCTGGCCCTTCCCATCACGGTTTGTACAGTCGGGAAATTCACAGCTTCCCCATCAGCAGGTCTTATTTCCTAATTCCCTTCCTGTCCTAGAAGATTTTTCATCATTACTTGCACAATCTGAGATTTAAACCATCATCTGCTACTTCATTCCCATGTCTGCTGTGAAGAATTTCCCCTTTCTCCCCTCAGCCGTTATTTTCTCTCAGACCTGCCAGGAGCAAGGTGAGCATTCCTGAGATGTCCTTTGCTTCCTGCTGCTATTTATGCACCTTGGGAAGTCGAGCTCTTCCCTGCAGATCCGCTGCTCAGGACGCTGAGCCTGACCCGATGTCTCCATGAAACACTTGCCTGTGAATTCATTCTCTGGCAATTACTGACTCCCCAACCCCCTGCAGGTACCAGCCACCACATTCCCTTACTGGAATTTATCTATGGGACTGATGTGCAGCAGCCTCATTTCCCAAGGTGATTTTGGAATAAATAAGCCAACAAAACCCAAGTCAAAGCAAAACATAAAACCCCTAAAACAAGCAGCCAGGAGCCTGGGTCTGCAGCAGTTTTGTTTCCTCTTGCCTTAGCTGTGGAGAAGGGAGGGATGCCGGGATCCAGGTGCCTGGCAGTGTCTCCTGCACGAGCTGTGTACCTTCCCCCCTGGATCTGGCAGGGATTTCTGTTGTGACAGGCACAGGGATTCCTGTCCCTCTCCCTGCAGGTCTGTGACAGGACAGCTCTGAGACCCCCACAGACTGACACAAGCCACACACAGTCCCTCCCAGGCTGGCCAGGGAGCCAGGGGAGGGAGAGCTGAGCCCCAGAGATTTGTTTCTTTGGATGTTTGGGGTTTCATTGCAGGTCCTGAGCAGAGTCATGGAATCGTGAAGGCTGCAAAGAGCTGTGAGATCCCCCAGCCCGCCCTCAGCCAGCACCACCCCTGTGTTCAGCGCTCACCCGTGTCCTCCAGGGCCACATCCACACCGGTTTTAAACTCTTAGGGGATGGTGACCCCACCCCTGCCCTGGGCAGCTGTGCCAGTGCTTGACAACCCTTTCCCTGAAGGAACTTTTCCTTATATCCAACCTGAACCTCCTCTGGCAAAACCTGAGGCTGTTTCCTCGTGTCCTGTGGCTTCTTACTTGGGGAAGAACTAATGGGAATAAATGGAAAACAAACCAGATTTCTCACTCTTCCAGGTTTATGAAAATCAGTGGCTGAGCTTTAAGCTGCTGGATTCAGTACACGGATTTCCTCTGATTTCGGCACATTTTGTGCCTTTGGTATCCCGGGGGCAGTTAAGCCCCTGTAAGTCTAAACCCTCTTTTATCCAGTGCTAGATCAAAAATGCCTTCTAAAAATACCTCACATTTGAGCAGTTCTTAGGGAATCACCTTTTCCTCATTTTGAGGAAGACAGGCAAGAGAACAGAAGACGTCCTTCCCCAAACTGCAGAGCTGCTGAAGTTCGGGGTAGAATCCCAAAATCCCAGAATGGTCTGGGCCGGAAGAGGCCTTAAAAATCATCCCATACTGGGGCTTGGATCAAACATTTGTGGAGCTGCAGATGTTTGTTCCTAAAAGCTGGGTTTTGAGGTCTTTTCCAGCCTTTATGGTCCCCTGTGCTTGGTTCTGGCTGCTGCAGGAGCACAGGCAGTGCATCCTGGCTGCCACTGCTCTCTGCTGGGAGGGAAGTTTTCTTGCTGTTTTTATTTTTAAAATGAAATAATTTGCTGTTAAAATGAATGAGTGGGTTTAGGTTTTAATGGAACCAGAGTTTTCCCAATAAAACGGGCCTTATTCCCATCATTGTGCATCAAAATTTTATCTCATGTAGGAACTCTGTCCCCTGAAAAGAGAGGTAAAGCTCCCCTGCCCATCAGTGAGAGTGGCAGGCTTGATATTGTGGCAGGAAAATGAGGGTAAAACTCGGGATGACTTCACAGAGCTCACGTACCTCCAGCCTCACTGGGGTTTATGAGCATGAGCTGGGAAGGTTTTGTGATTTAGATTTTATTTATTTAGTATAATCGTTGTGCTTTGAACAGGAAAACAGTCTGATCCTTGTCTTTTCTCTGTCCTGTCTAAATCTCATCTGTAATACCAGAACAGCCAAAGTTCCTTGCCTTGCTGGTGGAACAGACTGCTTAAGCACTAAGCCCTGGTAATCCAGTTTGTTTTCCTACCAGTAACTGTAACATGAAGATATGCACAGCTTGTGCTTGATGTAAGCACTGAGATCATGACAGGGCTCCCAAATCCTTTTATTTTAAGATTTATTTACTTGATAAACTTCACATGTTTGTCCTTCATTTGTCATTTCTATCAGGGGATTTAGCCCAAAGGCAGCTTCCCATTCCTTCCTCTTTCCTTCTGGCTGCAGATTTCCTGGCACATGAGCCCTGGAGGTGTTGCCTGCAGATGATAATGTGAGAGGCTCTGAGGGATGGGACTTGTGGCTCTTTCTGTGACCTTAGGCAGCTCTTCTCTCCTCCTGTCTTATCTAAAAGTGAAGAGCAATCCTTTCCTCCCCGATCCCCAGTGTTTCCTCCTGCTCTTTGTCTAAGGGACTCTGCTCTTTGCACTGACACTGTCCAGTCACTATTTCCATAATCATTATTTACACTTAGATTTAGCATTCATGTTATTCAATAACAATATCAAAATGCCATTTTATACAATATTTAAGATCAGAATTTCCTATTGGAAATCAATGAGAACATCTTCCTAAAAAAATCAGTGACCTGAATGTCCCTTCTTATATAAGAAGTGTCTATATTTATCAGTGCTGATATCAGCTGCTGTGGTTACCTGGCTGTTCATGGCTTGCACAGAATCCTGAGATGTGTTTCTCACACAACCAATTCCTGTCAGGAGAGGGTGACTTTAATCTGCACCAAGATTTCAGTTAATTCCTGTTCAGATGTAAAGCAGAAGCCTGCAGATGAGAGGCTCCAGCCCCAGTACCAGAATTATTTGGCAGCCCCTGCCCAGGACCCTGTGTCACCCAGGAGGGGCTGCTCTCCCCAGTCCCACTCGGTCCAAGGTGACAGCAATTCCCTGTTGAGAACACAGCTTCATCTCCTAGCAGAGCTGGGTCGGGGAGAGAGCCTCGATTCTATTCCCAGAGTCAGAGCAAGGGTGTCGAGTGATCAATGCCCCTGGAAGCGAGGCCCCGCTCTTCAGTCTGCAGTAAATCTGTGTACACTGCCCATGGTACACAACATTTGCACTCCCAGTTCGCAGAGGGATTAGGGCTCTGCTTGCTGAGCTTAACGTTTTGTGTTTATCTGGAAGTTTTTATCCATACATAGGTATATAGCTATATGTCTATCTCCTGTATCTGATCTTGTCTGGGGTGTAATCAGTAAAAAATTGCAGGGTAACCTCATCACCTGTAAGCATTCCATTGGGAAAATGTGCAGCACCAGCAGGAATTCAGATTAAAGATGTTAAAAAATATATGTATCTTTTCATCAGTGCTTTCTTCCTCATTAAACACGGAGTTTGCTCATAAGCATTTACCAAATACAAGGGGAGAAATAGGTAAAAGCAAATACTCTGCAATTAAGTTCCCTTGAATTTCCCCAGAAGGTTCACCTTGGCTTAATTTAATATCCCCTCATTCCTCCCGAGCCATCTGTTTGGCTGGGATGCAAACCCAGGAGTGCGTTTGTCCCGCAGCCCCGGGGCAGGGAGCTCTGGCAGCCAGGGCTGCTCGGGGGCTGCGGGGGCTGCAGGAGCTGCAGGAGCTGCAGGAACTGTGGGATCAGAGCCCCTCACACCCTGCAGGAGCTGCAGGAGCTGCAGGAGCTGCCCCGGCCCCCCTGAGCCCAGGGGACGAGGTGCAGCCAGTGCTGGGTGAGGAGCTTGGCCAGGAGCTCGGGGAGCTGCTGGAGCTCCAGAGAGACCAAACCCATCCCCAGCTGCGGCTGCCCCGTGCCCAGAGCCCTTGCCCAGCTCCTGGAATTTTCCTGTGGAACACGAGTGTGTGCTGGGATCCAGGTGGAGCTCAGGGTCTCGCCAAGCTAAAATCTCTGGGAGACTTTTTTTTTTTATTATTATTTTTTTTTTTATTTTTTTTTTTTATGCTATCGAAACATTCCCTGCCTTGGCACTTGCTGGTATTTCAGCATTAGGTGTGGCTTAGCAAAGATCAGTTTTTTAATCGAAGTGAAATGTCAACAAAATTCATTCCCTGGAGGCTGCTTTGATGTTTCACTTCTCCAGTTTACACCAGGGCAGAAGAAGTTGATTGGGGAGTCCTTTAATATTCATAAGGTGTTAGTTCACTGCTGTTTCAGATGTAGATTCCTGTAGGGTCCTCTGGGCAAGTAAATGGACTAGTTTGACTTTCAGTGATTTTTCACACATAACAAACTCTGTAGATAAGTAAGGGCTGGCCTTCAGCTGGGCAATTTTCAACGTGCATTTATATTCATGAGTTGTCTGGCAGTCACTGTTTCAGGGCCACAGGATGGTGTTTGGATTTACAAAGAGAGGGGACCTGTCAGGAGCAGTGCTCAGGCTTCGGCCTCGGTGCTGCTGTAAGTCACATTTTTGTGCAGGGTGTGCTGGGGTGTTTGCTGTGTGCTGGGTGGTGCTGCCTGCCCCGCTGCTGCCTCTGCTGCAGTTTTATCCGAGCGGCTCTGCAGCCCTGTGGCCGTGGATGTGAAGATGCCCTCCTGGGCAGAAGTGCAGGGTGTTCAGGGCAGGATGGCAGGATAAACCCCAGAACCTCCTTCCTAAGCTCTAAAGCCTGCTCTTTCACCTGCTCTGCTGCAGATCTTTTGTGTGAGAAGGAATCTTTCAATTCTGAAATTGTAAAAAAAAAAAAAAAAAAAATAAAAAATTGTCCCAAGTCCTCGTGTTTTGGGTGATCAGGCTGTAGCTCTGGTTTTGAAGAGCCTGGCTGTTCTCTGAGCTCACCTGTGCAGGGCTGTGTGCCCCGAGGAGTCCCCTCGAGGGGCAGAAGCGCAGGAATGCCCACCCTCGGCAGGGAACTCGCAGTGTAGCACACACATCCCCAGGCTGAGCGCTTTCCAGAATGCTGTTTTGGAATCTTTCACTGGCTTGAAAAGAACTTGATGCTTGTGTCGCTTTATGTAAATCGGGCTCCGTCTGTCACTGCCTATTGTACGTAGAGGGGCTGGAAAATGCTCTCTTAGAGGCTGAAAATGCTTTTTTAGAGCATGTTTTAGAAATGCACAAGGCTTTTTCTGCTGAAATAACCACCATACACATGTTTTCCATGACACAATATCTTTTTCCGTAATTGTAGCACAATTACCCACGGATAGAAATCAGAGGAAGATTCTTACAGCTGTCCTAGAGATGTAATGGAGCAGTTGGTATTTTAGAGGCAGAAGCCTTGTTCAGTTGTGCAGGATTAGAATACTGAGCTGGGACAGGAGTCCCGCTCAGGCCAGCGCCCTGGTGAAGATGGCAAAGCCCCAGCAGAGGGGTTGGCATCGTCGTGGTGCTGCTTCCCAGGGAGGGACTGCACCCTCTCCTGCGGGACGGGACCTCAGCAAGGGGCTCAGGGTGGAAAGACCATGCAGAGAGCTCTCTGGGCTGTGCTGGTTGTGAACCAGGGGTTTAAAATCCTGGAACAGGAGCCATTTTCCTCCTTCACTGTGGTTTTCAAATTGTTATTAATAAAACATAACACTGTCTATGTCATGATGCAGAGAGACCTTAGTCCTAGTACAAGCCCTCCCATTTATTATTTATACAAGCATTTAACAGCTCTGACATATTTCAGCAGTAACACCAGGCAGTTGTTTGCAAACCAGAATTAGTAACAAAAAATACGAGATACTTCAAAAGGGTTTTTTTTACATGCATGTGACTGCATGGGAATCATCCCTGGGTCACAGGAGGAATGATGGAAAACGTATTGTTTTCTGAGATTTTCAACAGTTTTACCTCTTACTTTCTATCTCCAAGTTAGAAGAGCCATTCAAGTCAGGGGGCATTTCATATATTGTGTGTGTATATATAAATATATATATACATATGGCTGCTAATTTAATTTATATATGCAGCAGGGGTTGGGTAAGAAGTGAAGAGATTAATTGTGCTGCCTTATTAGAATCTCAGGAAAGCTGATTGCCTTTCCCTGCCTGCTCTCACTTCCTGATGGATGGATGGATGCTCCCGTGAGCGCTGAGCCTCCTTCCACAGAGGATTACCCAGGCTGCTGCTGCAGGTTCAGAGGGGTTTAACAGCAGCTTGCCAAAGCCAGGGAATAACCTCTGGAGTGGCAAAGACTCCTCTGAGGAATGTCCCTGAGCAAAGCTGTGGGTGAAGCAGAAAATCTGACTGGGGAAGGTCAGGGCTCCGAGCAATGTTGCTGAAAAGCAGGGAGGGAGGCAAGAGCTCCAGGCAATCAGATCCGTGCAGGTCTTCACTTACACCTCTGTACCCTCGGAAACAATGACAAATCTCGTGTAGTAAGTAAAAATAAACAGTAGCACCCCAAGTCCCAAGAATAAAGGGAGGAAGCTCTATCAAGCATTTAGAGAAAACCCATTGATCCTGCACTACTGAAGTGGAGGGAATTTTACGGTTGACTTTGAGGGAAGCAAAAACAAGTCTTTGAACTGGATTACTTCTTATTTTTATAGCACTGTAGAAAATATCTCCAGCTCATATGAAAACAAGTCAGTATTATCTCCACTTCCAGGGCACTGAAGCTTGGAGAGTGTGAGCCTTTGGAAAATCAAGCAGGGAATGGGTGACAGATTTGGGAACCAGACCTAAATTCCTCCATCTTCAGCCCAGTGAAAGGACTTTGTAGGAACAAAGTGACTTTTTCTTGCGTTCTCCAAACGTGAGAATTCACATGATGAACCTGAACCTCCTTTTCCAAGTTCTTTCTGGTGGTGTAGGTTAAACACTCAGAAGTAGGTTACAAAGGACTCGAGTGCTGAAGAACAAATATTCCTCTGGTGACTTCTTGGTGGCCTAGTTCTGGGCCAGCAAAGTCAGAGAAGACAGAACATTTCAAATCACACTAAACAAATGCTGGAGGCACTTTCAGGAGAGGTCCAGGGAGATACGCAAAGTGAAAAGATACCTCTGGTTCTTAGGAGCTGCAGTTCTGGGCTGCTCTGCAGCTCCTGGGAGAGGAGCCCAGGGCAGCAGGATCTGGAGATCAGCAGATGGCACTTGAACAACCCTTGAGTGCCTCTTCCCCTCCCCTTCCCCTCTGGAACATGGAATTGCTGCTGACCATGGGTTAGTCCAGTCCTTTACATTCATTGTGTTTGGATGAATATCTGATTAGAAACTGCATTTAATTCTCAATGGAATGAAGAGGAAAAAGCCCTTCAGCTGTTAAATGCTGTCTCTGGTCACCAGGAACAGATTCCAAGTGTTTCAAAGGTGCAGAGGCTGCCTGCCCTTGGAATGCCCTTTCTCAGTGGCTCACAGCCACAGCAGCCTGCTCTGTACAGGGGAGAGAGAGGATGCATGGTCTTGTATTTAAAGGTTTTATGGGACATGATACAATTTTGCTGGTTAAAAGCTAAACTTTATAGTGTTTCTATTTTTAATTAAATATTAATTGCAGAAGATGGCTCTGGAATTGACTGTTCAGATCATTTAATCCATATAGATGACCTTTACGTTGAATTTATTCTCTCATGCTTACACTGCCCTTCAACCCCATCTGGGGACTGACCTCATCTGCCAGGCTCTTCCACTCTTAATTAGAAAGATGCCGAGCTTACGCTCCTCTTTAATGTTTATTAATGTTCCTCTGCTGAGGATCCTGCAGGAGCTGGTGATTACTGCTATAAACTTTCCCCAGCAGTTCTTTGTGTACAAACAGCCAAGTTATTCCTACACAGCTTTTGAGACTCAGGACCACTTCAAAGGGGCCAGGAAAGGGGGAACAGTTTCTCTTCACGTTGAAAAGCAAACCCACCTCCTATGCTCCTTTAGTGGAACATAAGCATTACTTGAAAAATCTTTATTTTTTTTTTTCCTCTCCCAGCCATCTTAATTCAGTTCTTTTGATGCTGATAAGCAGCTTTGTGCAGCATGAAATTTCCTACCATGATTCTGAGCTGCCTGAGAATTCAGGTATGAAAACAAACCACTGGCAAGCAAAAAAAAGGGTGTCCATGTGCTGAGAGCTCTGAAAGGATTAGGTTCATTTGCAAAACTCTCTTTGCTGCTGTGAGATGTGGCTCTCTTCTCCTGTCAGTGCACAAGTACAAGCACTAGGATGGTTAAAGACTGAAAAGTTAATTAAAATGGCAAGTTGAGGAGGGACACGACAAGTGTAAGGCAGCCTGTTCTGTTTGCTTGTCTGGGGGACACCCAGAGAGCAGAGACCTGCACCAGAAGGGAGGGTTTAGATTGCACTTTAAATTACTTGAGTTCCTTTGGCACACCAGGCTCTGCTGCTGATGTGCACTGAATTACGTGCAAACAAAGATAAAACCAAAAAATCCACCCCGAAGCCCCAAAGAGCTGCTTCAGAGACCAAGGGACTGTGGCAGGAGCCCAGAAGCACCCTGGAGTGGGTGAGAGGGTCCCAAGGAGAGGCTCTTGCTGCCAGAGCTTGGGTTGGGCTGAAGTGCCTCTGCCCAGGACCAGGCCTGGGCTGGTTTGGATGCTCCCAGCAGATCCTTTGCACACCACCGGGCCAGAGAGCTGCAGGCACTCCTGTGCCCAGAAATCGTGGTGCTTCTCAGGCTGCTGGGTCTGATGTCATTGCACAGAGCAGAGGAGGGAACGCAAAATAAGAGAAAACATTTAAACATTCCTTCAAAATCTGCTTTTGCCCTCTGGGGTGACGGTAACCACCTTCTGTGCTGTTTAGGATAACTGAGGCCTATCAGGGTGTTGCTTCAGTTTAGGGATTTGACACATGGATCAAGTCCCTTAAGCCTGCTCCTGAGGATTTGGAGATTTTTGTAAAGCTCAAATGCACAAAGCAGCCCCTGAGCTGTGGCTGCTGGATGGATCAATGGGACTGCATTTAACTTCTCAAGCAAAATCTGCCGTGCTCCTTCTCTTGCATCCTCTCATGGAGTTTCTGTTTAATGTTTGATAATACTGTTGCTGTGCTCACTGTTGTTTTCCAGTTTGTGTATTTGTGTTCTGCATTCACTCTGTTCTTGTACCTCGGTGTATTTTTGGTGTGTTTTTCTGCAAGTTGGTTTTGTACAGCAGGAAAAAAGATGCTGGTTGTGAAACTTGACTGAAATCCATATGTGCAGTTTGTGCCTTTACTCAGCTCCTACACCTGTAATGATTTTCACAGGCAGATGAATTTTGAACACAGGTGCTTCAGAAACAGATACTCCAGACCAAGGCGTGCGTTACACAAATCGAATTTTAAAATTAAATTTCCGATGCCTAGAGAAAAAGATTGCAGGGAGCTAAAAAAAGCCCTGAATCTGATGGTGAATATGAATATACCAGCAAGTCACACTTCAATAAACTCCAGGGCTGGAGAAGCAGTCCCTGGAAGAAATGCTCAGCGGGCTCTGTTTTAACCTCTGTCTGCAGGGCTGAGCTCTGCCTGCACGTGGCAGCCCCTGAAGTCCTCATCCCACTCCCTTTGGCTTCCTGGCTGGATAATTTTCCTTCTGCAAAGCAGTGCTGGGCTGCTTGACTGAATATTTCCAGCCACCTAAATCTTGGGGCAATTATTTTAATAAATATGAACTGTGGGACTGCTGCCTAGACCTGTAATAGGAATGTGATCTATATTACAGAGGGAAGCGGTGCAGCTGCACTGTGTTAATTAAGTATACACCAAACATATGGCAATACACCTCCAGACCAACAGGCACAGAGCTCTCTTGGATGCAATTAGCTCTTGTGCATGCATAAGGAATCAGTCCTGAACTCCAAAAATGCACAAGTCCTGACCTCTGGCTGATGGAATTACTGGTGCTAAACTACTTCACTTCCGTGGCAGAAGTGGTTTTCTCGACACTGAAATGCTGTTGAGGTTGGGGTGTTCAAAAGAAAGAGAAATACCCCATTTTCTTCTACTTCTGATCTCCTTTGGTGCACAGTTCCTACATGAGAGCTTCGTCTCAGAGGAACCAGAGGAGTGGCTCAGGGAAAGAAACACAGCCCCAGAGGGAATGATCTTCCACTGCTCTGCAGTTTGTGCAGTTCTTCATGCAGGTTTAAAATAGAAGAGGAATTTCTGCACGGTATTACTGTCTGATACAGACACTCCCATTCCTGGTGTGCATTTGCACCAAGCTGCACAAGGTTCACAACAACAACATTTTGTCCCAAACAGTAAATAACAAAGAAGGAAATGACAGTAGTAGGGCCCATAATATCCCATCATTGACTGTTATTTGTGCAAGAGCAGTGCTGGGTGTCCAGGGACCCTGGAGATGGACAAGGAGCACCATCACAGGTGAGGAGAAGCTGCCTCTGTGGATGTGACAAACCCTCGTGGCTCTGAGGGCACCTGCTTTCACTCAGACAGAGCTAGAGCTGACAAACAGCAGACAGAGCTGTGCCTCAGCCACAGCACGAGCGAAATACAGCAGGGGATGCAGCAGGAGTCAGGACCGGCCCTAGGACAGCTGGAATCTCTTTCCCACAGCTGTTTTCTTCCTGGCTCCCGAGGAAATCCTGCCAGGCTGTTCCTGGGTGTGCAGCAGCCACGGGCAGAGCTCCCTCCTCTTGCTCAAAACTATTCAAAAGGCTCAAGGCTTCAGATAAAATGGGGTTTTGCTTCCTATGCTTGAAGAGTGGGGGAACTTCACTCTTGATTGCAAATTGGTGGCGGTTGTTATCTATAATTTCAACTGATATTTCCAGTGGCTCTTGCTGCAGTTGGCTGCGCATTTTGCCTCCAAACAGGGCGACTTTGAGGGCAGTGAAGCTGATGTGAGTGCAGCCCGTGCGAACCCTGCTCGGCGGGACACAGAGCGGGGTTCAGATGAACTCCCTGAGATAAAACCAGGTTCAGCTCTGCCTTGTTTCTCCTCCAGTAGAGATGGCTATCACCTCTTAGGGCAGGCACTTAGCACTGGCTTTTCTTATTCCCAGCCTGATGCAGCAGCCTATAATTAGTTTTCACACCTTGGCTATGTTTAACTCCCCTCTGTCTCATCTGTTAATCTGCTAACAAGCAGCAAATGTGTTTTCGAGTAGGCTCTAAATGGGAGGCCAAGACCTCATAGTTCACCTTCTGAGGGAGCTGCTCAGAGGGCACAGTTCTCAGATAATTTTCAAATATCTTGTATTCATGTGGTTTTTACAGCCTGAACAAAAATGAGATTGTATATCTTAATATTAATGCAGAAAGTTGTAAATGGACCAAAAGCTAATAGCATAAAATAATCTTTAATTTCCTTTTGGTGCAGGGAAAAGATTTAATATGAGTAAAGGTACCAGTCTGACAGCCTGGAAGCACCTTCCATGAGTTGAGCAAACCAAGCAATTTCTGTTCTATCAGTGTTATGGCAGTTTAGAGGGGGCTGTTTCAAGAGACCTTTAGTGGGTATTTGGGGAGTGGGGGAAGATGGATCTCCTTCCAGCAGAATTCAGATTAGTGCAGGAGTTACACTCTCCTAGATACAGGTTTAGGAGAGGGGAGACTGAACGTGGACATCGGATTTTAGTCCCTCCTCGGTGACTCCGGGGCGAGATGAACTTCTCCCTCCCTCCCTCCTCTTGGCCACTCCCTCCAGTGCAGGAGCTGTGCTGGGAATCTCCTTCCCTCTCTAAATCTCCCCGGACAAGAAGTCCTGAGACCAGTGAGTCTCCAAACTGCTTTTGCCTCACCCAACAACCCAGACTGGAAGCAGTGTAAAGCACTTGGTTCTGCAGTGCACAAAAATACTGCGGTCCTGTTTGCTGCAGGAACTGAGCATCCACAGAGTCATAAATGTGTATTAAAAAAAAATTAAAACATCTATAAACAACTCTTGTAGGTCTGTGCTGGAGCCCAGACAGGTGCCTGGGTGAATTTCTGGAAGAATTTCTTCCTGGAAAGGGTGGTCAGGCATTGGAACTGCCTGAGGAGGTGTGGAGTCCCATCCCTGGAGGTGTCCAAGGAACACCTGGACGTGGCACCGAGTGCTCTGGACTGGGGACAAGGTGGGGGTGGGTCACAGGTTGGACTCGATGATCCTGGAGAGATTTTCCAACCCAGTGATCCTGGGATTCTGTACAGCCAGTGTGGTTTTATATTGCATTTCCTGGGTCTGCTCAAACCAGACACTGCCAGCATATTTATCTCACTCATAAATTTTGACTTCATAGGTCAGATCTCCTTTGTCTGGACATAAATGAAGAACAGCTCCTTTTAAATTTTTTTCCCCCTACATTTGTGCTGACTGTTAGAGCAGTCACTGCCTTTGTGTTGCTGTGTCTGGAATATCAAATTTGGAGCTGATCTGCAGCCAGTCAGAGCAGGGGGGTGACCTCTGTCATGTTCATCTCCCTACGACTGCCATTCACAGGCTCACACAGGCGTGTGCTGCTCATCCCAGCCAGAAACTGTTCCCGTGCATCAGCCTGACTTTCATTCATTTGTTTCTTTATTTGCCTATCCATCATTCCCTCCAATTGTTTGCATAAGAACGGAGATTAAAACTTCTGCAATAAGAGCTGGAGCTGAAATTGGATTCTAAGCCTGAGGGGCCCTGGGCTGATTGGAGCTGTCAGGGGCTGCTGCAGAGGGCTCCCCTCGTTAGGGGCTGCTGTCCTGCCCCCGCAGATTAGGGGAAGATTGTTCTTCCATTTCCATATTCTGCAGCTCTCGTTCGCCCAAGTCAATAAACTGGAGCCGCCTGTGCCATTTGTCCTAAGTCTCTTTTCCAAAGAGCTGCCACTGATTATCGACCTTTTTTATTTTCCATCGTTAATCCTCCTCCTTCCTTCAGTGGTCTGTTCATTTACTAATCCCAGCTGTCGTGTGCGTAGATGTCGAGAGATGGAAATCTAATCTCAATGCGGTTTTCATTCTCTGCCTAATGTACTTAGAGAGATCCACAGGATTGAAGCTTTTTTTAGGGGCTTGGTAGTGAAGCAGATGCCCAAATGACCACTGCTACCTGGCCTGGGGAAGTGCATCCAGACATCCACGGATTTGCCTTGGTTTTATTTAAATGGAGGCTGGTTTTTATAGTTATAAATTGCGCTCTTATCCTTCCTGATAATTTCACTGAGACACAAGTGGTCTGTTAAGAGGCTTGGAGCCTTTCCCAACCAACGAGCTTCTTTAAATAGGAGATGGGCTGAGCCAGAGCCAGAGCTCCTCCACGGAGCAGGGCAGGACCTCGTGCCTCGAGTTGCACCAGGGCAAGTTTAGATTGGATATTAAGGAAGCTTTCCTCACAGATAGGGGCTGTCAAGCATTGGAACATTCTGCTCTGGGCAGTGCTGGGGTCACCATCTGTGTGTGGTGTTCAAAAAACCTGTGGATGTGGCACCTGGGGGCACGGTTTAGTGGTGACCACGGTGGTGGTGCTGGGTTGATGGTTGGACTGGGTGACCTCCAAGGTCTTTTCCAGCCTAAGCAATTCCATGATTCTCTGACTCCCAACAGCTGGATGCAAAGCTGGAGAGATGCTGCATCTCCTGAGGCACTGCTGGGCAGAGCTGGAGAAGCTGCACAGGCACGGCCCCGAGCAGAGGCTTGGAGAGGTGGGGAGGATTGACAAGTTTAACGTCACAGGCGTGTTCCCAAACGAATCTGTTGTGATAGGTATTAGTCATAAGTATAAACTGCAGGCAGATTTGCATTTTATTCTCTTTATCCTCCTTCAATCCCTCACAGCCCCTTCTGCCCACCCTTATTTGGAATATTTCAGGGGATTTGCTGCATTTTTTAGCAATTAAAGGTCCTGGAGAACAGTGAGTTCTTTTGAAGGGAATGATGTGTGTGCATGCTCGGGCTGAGTGTGCACAGCTCCTTGTGCCCCACACTCACAGAATCATGGACTCATTACGGTTGGAAAAGCCCTGTAAAACCATGGAATCCAACCATTACCCCAGCAGTGCCCTGTTCACCACTAAACCCTGTCCCCAGGCACCACAGCCCCACGTGGTGCTGGGTGCTCCTCAGGAATCAGCTGCTCCCTGTTTTGTGCTCATTCCCACTGGGAATCCCCACTTTGGTTTTGTGGGTTTCGTCTTCTCCCCTCTGGGTTATTTTGGGGGTTCTCAGCTCCTGGCTGAGCCCCCACCCCCACTGCAGCCCTGCAGAGCTGCTTATACATCTCAAACACAGCGGGACTTCCACACTAAGAGTCTGAATTTGTCTGGGCTCTGTCATACGCTGGTCTCATTGTGTTTTATGACCTTTAATTAATTAAGCTTCATAAAATTCTAATCATGCTGGAATTATTAATTCTATTTTAAATTAACTGACCAAAGAGAGGTGAAACGTCTTAGCAGGCTGTGGGTACCTGATTTGAACCCTGACGTCCTGCTGCCTCCAGCTTTGCTGGAACCCAGCAGGAAAATTCACTTCCCCCAGGACTTCAGGTGAAGCCTTTGGCTCTAAAGTTCCTGTGCTGAATTCTTCCTATTGCACATGAACGTGACCCTAAGCAAACCATGTCTTAACCCAGGACCCAACCACCTCTTGCTTTGGGAACATTTTCAGTAAAAGCAGAATGAAAATTCCCTCTCCTCCTGGCTGCCAAAAACTTTCACGACTCCTTAATCCCCTTCACACAAGTGCAGAAGGCAGTCTTATTTTACCAGTCTTAGCCTGGGATTTCTTGGCATTAACTGACTTGTAGTTTTCTTTGGAAGGAAAGTTTGCAAGTGGTTATTTAAAGCTCTGCTGCACCTCCCTTGCGAGGTGTACCAAATCTCTGTCCTTCCGAGGAGGGAGGCAGTGCTGATGAGAATGTGTGTCCTGGCTACGTTTCACTGAGCCTGCAGCCAGGCAGGACTGGGGGATTACTTGGGGATGCCGAAAACACTGTATTTCTGTCTGTGTGTGTGTTTTCATAATCTTCTAATCTTTACGATCATTGCAATTTGATTTTGCCGTGAAGGGCACACACAGAGGCAGCAGTACCTGTGACCACAGGGGTGGCTGTAGAAAAGCTGTTTCTCAGCCAGAGAGGTGGATTGCATAAAATTAATCTTACACAGTACAGAATCACAGAATGGTTTGTGTTGGAAGGGACCTTCCACTCCTCTAGTTCCAACCCCCTACCTGGGCAGGGATGTCATTCAGAGATCACGTTGCTCAAGGCCTTGTTCAACCCGGCCTTGAACATTTTAATTAAACAACCAACCAACCCCCAAAACTACAAACCCAGGCTTCCAAGTCACAGTGTGCACTTACTGCATTCTTGCCTGGGGAGTGCTGAGTGTAAGCAAGAGAAATGCATTTTGCTCGGTGTTGGAGGAGAGCTGGCAGCTCAGTGTAAAATATCATTCTCAAAGAAGAGTTTCCGAGCACTGGAGATCCCTCTGTGACTGAGCAGCCCATTCTGCTGACACTTTGCCAGAGAGTCCCTTCAGTGAGGCACACTCAGGGTGGTGACTCTGTTTGAGTGCTGCTTGTGGGGGGCAGCCCTGCAGGGAGCTGGCAGGTGAGGCTGGTACCTGCGTTCCTGCATTTTGTTTGGTGCTCTCATTAGTTCTTGCGTGACCTTGGGCAAATCCACATCTTCCCTCTAGCAGAGAACAGAGCAGAGGCTCATGCAGACATGGCTCACACGGCCCCAGACCTGGCTGGGGTGATAAGGTGCTGGCCCTGACCCTGAGCAGAGGGCTGAGGGCACAACACCCCCGTGACCGGGCAGGGGCTGCAGCCCAGCCTCTGCTTCCCACTCCGTGCCCAGGAATGGCCTCACCAGGAAATTCTGGGGCTGCTCCCTCCCTGCCGGGCCCGGCAAGCACCACAAAGTGCTGACAGGACGGAGACTGCCACTGCAGTCGGATGTTGCCACTTCATGCAGGGATTTACTGAGAGATGTGAAATCTTTTGGGTTCCCTCCAGCTCCCTCNGGACTTCCCTCATCATGTCCCAGCATGGCCAAGATTGGGATCTGCTCCGCGCTGTTCATGGAATTCAGGGGATATTATGAGCAACGAGCTCTACTGAGCTCTTAGTGCTCTTTCTGTGCCAGACTTCTGAAGTGGACTGAAATGGGTCACAAAGGCTCCAGAAAGCAAATATTTGATGTTTTTTGTAGCCCTTGAGAGGAGTTGAAATGACCTGAGGTGGGTGCAGGGGAGATCAGGTGCAGAGGAGGACACAGGAATTGCTGGTGCTGTTAGGGAGGGGTGGTGGGAGGGTGTGGGATGGGATAGGATGGGATGGGATGATGATGGGATGGGGCAGCAGGGTGGCTCCAGGCTCTGGGGACACCAGTGCACATTCTGTGCTCTCTGGAGGACTGGGCAGTGTTCACAGCCTGAGAAACCAAGGCTGAGCACGTTGGTTTCTCTCTCTGTTTCTCCACTTCCCAGCTTGAGCTGTGGCAGAGTTTCCTGTCCACCCCCCAACCCACACCCCCACCAGCAGAACAGGTACTTGAGAGCAGAGAAGATTAAACATTTCATTATTTATTTCCCTGTGGTGATCTCTGTACACTCGAGTCTGGAGATTTGATTACATTTACATTAGCATGTTAATAATTCATCACATTATCCAGACTCTTAAATCCAGATGCATGAGGCATTAGCAGTAAAAATACTCTTCATCTGTATTTATTTCTGGACATGTTTAAAACATTTTTATTTTTCTTACTGCTTTATGCAGGAGTCTTGTCTCTGTCCCCAAGTACCTGCAGTTTAAGGAACTAGAACTGGGGATGTGCACCATGGCATTTTTAAATGAAGTTTGCATTTATTGTCTATTTAGAAGGTGTTTCTGCTGTGGCAGGGAGTGGAATGAGATGAGCTTTAAGGTCCCTTCCAGCCCAAACTGTTGCATGACTCTAAATGTAAGCTTGTATATATTAATATAGACACAAATACATACATATATATATGCATATATGTATGGATGGATATTGCTTAGGCATCTTTTGACACCCACAAATTTAGATTTTGTTTATTCAGAAAGCTGCACAGAATGGAAATGGGAGGCTCTGAGCTAAATGATGTCACTGATTTTGGATCACAGTGGACATAGGGACTCACAAAATAGGAAATTGTTGAGAAGATCTTGCAAGATCATACTGGATAACCTCAGATTTGATTTGAAAAAGGAAGATTAACATCCTGATCACAAGGAATAATTGTTACAATATTTCACATTGCACTGAAGCTTATTGCTGAAATCCTCTGTTTGACACTGGTGAATATTCTGCTATTTTATCATTTGCTGACTTGCATAGCAAATGGACAATTCTGTCAGGAATGAAAAGTGACAGTGCTTTGCATTTTAAATAAAAAAAGTAAATATCAGTCGAGATCTCTCAGGCTACCTGGGCTCTGCTGTAATGAGGTTTTCCTGGTGCCTTTGGAGCCCAGTGGAGCAGGACCTGTCACAGGTTATTACCCAGCACGTCACAGAAACATCACTGCTCTCCCCCTAAACGTTCTGACCTTCCTCGTGACTGAGATTTAGCTGCTGCTTGATGGAAAATGTCCCAAATTCTACAGCAAAAGAGGAAAAGTGTGTTAAAGTTAAGGAAGTTGCTGACAAAGTGGGTCATTAATAATGCTGCGAGGCCTTTGTGCAGAGGTGCTTGGGATAAATTGTCACTCACAAGTTTGTAATTTCCTGGATTTTGTCATTTTAAAGCAATTCTGAACCTGGGTGATTTTGTTTGTGAAACATTCAGTTGGGTTTAATTGCCTTCTTTTCTTTTATAAATCTGATCTGATAATGGAAGGTTTAGAGGCAAATTCATTTTGCTGCAATGGATTTTTCTCTACCTTTCCCCGCTGTATTTTGGATCCAGCGGGAGGGGGATTGAACTGAAGGCACCTCAGTCAGGGTGTAGGGAGCTGAGAAGGGAATGCTTTGACTGGCACAGGGCAAGTTCCTGAACAGAAAAAGCCCCCCCTGCACCCTCCAAGTCCATCTGTAGCTGGTACAGCTGAGGTAGGTAAAGAGAGCCCGAGGCACAGGGGCTGTCTGTACCCAGATCCCTCCCGAAATCCTGTCATGTGTACGCTGGCTTCCTCTAAAACTCCGAACTCTCCTGCTGGCCACAGGTGCCTCTCTGGACAGCAGCCCTGGCACTGCTGGAAGGCTGGCACAGGGGCACTGACCTCTCTGGTACCTTTGCTGTCCACTCCAGAGCCAGGGGCTGGCCACACAGGCAAAAGACCTGTCTAAGTTTCTCTCCCTTGACAGAATTGATTAAAAATAGCCTTTCTTTCTCAGCCATGATAATGGGCTTACATTTTTTTTCAAATTGTCCTGATAAGGACACAGTGAGTTTGTAATGGAAAAGTTATTTGGGAAAATAAATGAGGCTGCTAATCTTTTCCTTCAGCACGTGTGCTCCCACATCAATGCACATGTAACTATTAATTTAACACCTCTTTTCTTTGAAGCATTATTTTACTTTTCTCCACGTTTTAATCCCCCTTGGATAGTAATTCTCATTTTTAGGAGCTGTGAGGTCTCAGAGAAAACCGGTGCTCCAAAGTGTGTTTGGGATGCTCAAGCTTCTGGTTATTGTCCTTCCCCACCTCATCTCTCCCTGTCTGCCTGTGGCTGTTTCTGCATAAGCTCCAGCAGCATCCAAACCTTTGCAGCAGTGTGCTCGTGCAGTCTGCAAGGCTGTAACTCTAATTATCTTGAGGCTATTTTTCTCCAAGCAGGTTTGTTAGCAAGTGCTCGGTCCTACTGCAGGAAATGGCTCTCTTAATACCTGGAGTGTGTCTCAAAAATTGTTCTGACATCAGATGTCTTTCAATTACAACTCTTAATCTTTATAATAACAGTTCATTTTCTTAATTAGAAAATGATAACCACAGTGCTCTAATGAGAATGTCAGTGTTCTGAAATAGTTCAGTGTTTCAGCCCCTGAAGAAAGGCAAGGAGGCTTCACCTGGCCAGGCTGTCCCAGGTGCAGTGACCAGCCTGGCCTCGCTCCACTGCCGCCCTTCCACACGAACCCTTGGTGCCGAGGGATACCCAGGAAGGAATTCTGGGCTGCAGCTGGCCTGAGTGGAAGCTGAAGAGCTGCTCCCACCCTCGGTGTGCTGAGGGTTACCTGGCCCTGGAGCACTGGGCTCAGCCTCACCGGAGCCCCAGCCCCATCACTGGCTAAAGTTGAAAGTTTTCCTGTCCCAGAGCCTCCAGCCAGGGGTAGAGAAAGGGGAGCTGGCTCCTGTGGGAGCTCTGTGCTTCCTTCCCCTTCCCTAAGAGAAACTCCTGTAGCCACTGCAGGTATTTTCACTTCAGGCAGGACAAGGAGGAACTGTGAAGTTTCGTGTAAAGGGAGGGGATGAGGAGTGCCAGGAGTTTCCAGGTGTGTTCATGGAGTGCATGGGGAGCCCTGGACACTCTGTCAGCTCCTCCTGCCTCCTCTCCCCAGGAGAGAAGGAATGGCAAAGTCCCTGCTCCTCCCATTCCCACAGCTGGCAATTTTCTGTTCAGCTCTTCCCCAAGATGTGATGTTACAAACTCCACCTTCTGCTTTTTCAAATAAATCCCATTTTTACCTCTAAGGAAAACCATTTGAAACGCACTTAGCAACCATCAGAGTCTATTTTTAGCTTCTATCAGGGTGTAATGTACAAAATGTAGTAATCTCATGCTTGAAGCCTTTTCCCTTCTTCCCAGAGCCGTGAAATTGCTGCCATTGAGTGGGAGAAGCTCTGCTCCTGAGCTCTGCCCAGGCTCTGGCTCCGTGTCCACATCTCCCATTGCCCACCATCACCTCGGGCACTTCCTGGGCAGGCCCAGCCACCGGGAATGTGCTGAACAAGGCAAACCAAGTGTGAGTTTTGAGATCCCTCTCTGACAGCAAGCTCCGTGACCCAGGGTGTTTGTAGGACAGGGGTGCAAAGAGAGGAGGTACAGAGAATGAAGGAACACCTCCACGACTTCAGGGAAGGTGGGGGACAGTCCCTCCTCACCCAGTGGACCAGGAAAACTGGGCTGCAGCTGTTAACCTTGCTCCTAAAATGCACCTTCCATTTTCTGCAGGTGCACTGCCCTCCCTCAGACCCTGGGAATTGGGCCCTTGCTGGAGCCCTCAGGGCGGGTGCGGGGAGATGTGTCCTCCAGTAATCTGTCAGTGCTCGCTGAAGCAAAGCAGGAAGGATGATCTTGGGGCTGTAGAACCGGGTTAGGACACCAGTGTTCCCAAATTACTGCTGGAATTCTGTGTGAGACCGTGGCCCTGTGTTTCCTGACTCTTTGTCTATCAGAGTTTTGAATGGCAGAAGTGATGGGGCTCCCGCTGCTCCCTTCTGGAGATCGAGTGACCTCCTATACCAGATCAGAAATAGATTTTAAATAATTCATTGAATAAAGTCTAGGATTTCTGTAAATGTCTGTCTGATTCTCCTTGCTCTTTATTATTCCTGGCTTTCGTACCAACCCATAGAGCACAGAGCCTCATCCCTCTTGTCATCACATCTACGCTGCCTCCTCTCACTCACAGACCATTCCATTGTTTTGAACCTCTCTTTAATTTTTCCTTTTTTCTCTTGAACGAGGGAATCATTTTGCTTTGATTTTCCTATTGGAGTGTGCTTTGCTCTGATGAGAGAGGACACAGCCATTAACTTCCTGGGCGTGGAACCCATCAGAAGGCAGCGTGGTAAAGCAAATTGCAGGGTCCTGTGAACACCCCGGATCAGCCCTGCTCTCGTCTGGATCCACGCAAGCAATTTCGAGCAAAATTCAGCCTGTGGAGCTTAAAGACGTGCACGTCTAATCCTGGGCACTGGAGAGAGTAAAAACCTGCCTGGGGCTCCGGGGCTCGCCCCTGTCAGGCAGGGAGAGGCAGGGCAGGCAGCAGGGCAGAGTTCTGAAACTCTGGAAGGGAGCAGAACACAGGGAATTTGTTCACTTCCCTGATGCCAAGCACTCTGGCTTACTCCTTGTAGCCAAAAGGGATGGGGTTGCTTTTGCTGTTTAGCTTCGGGCTGGAACACAACAGAAATATACATTTCCTTGCAAAGACATATTCCTGTCTTATTTGATGGTCTGAAATTAAATCAGGGGGAATGTAATTTAATCAGGGGGAAAGGAAAGAAAGAAGGAATAAACAGGCATCTGATAAATTCCTGGTTCTCACAGCGTGATGTGGGAGGTCGGAGGTCCCCTGGGAAGTTGCTTGGAGAGCCCTGGGCTCGTGTCCCCTCCCTGCATGGCCCAGGTGTGAACAGCTGGGCCAGAGCTCCACACTGGCTCCATGAGAGCACTCCTGCCTCAGGGACATGCAGAACTAGAACTTTTTTTGTCTTTTTAAAAAAACTGGTACAAACTTGAAGTGATTTATTTCCATCACAGCTCTCCTGACTGTCTCACTTGTGGGGAATGAGGCTGGATTTATTCCAGGCTAAGCAGGAGTAAAATGTACCTTCCTTCATCCCCAAAACCTTGTGTGAGCTCCATTTTTCCCCCCTGGATGAGCAGTTACTCTGGGATGCAGTGGTGAATTTGCAGGCCATCAGTTGTTACCTTTTCCCTTTAATGTAGAGATTTAACCCAAAGAGGTGCGTGCCTGATCAGTAGTGAAGTCCTGGTGATGGTACTTCCAGAATGTTTCTTCGAAAGACCTGGCTTTTCTTTTGGCAATTATATTTCTTTTGTAATATAACCCCACTGGTTCTGTGTGGATTATAGCAGTCCTGGTGGGTGTGTGTACACAGGGCAGAAAAAGCTGGAGTCAAACCCAGAGCCCTTTAAGTAACAAAACAAAAACAGAAACACAGAAGTAGAATTGCACTGGAGCTCATTTGAGGCTCCCTGAAATTTCCATTGTGCAAGCGTTTGAATGTTGTAGTTACTGTGGCACATCTCATTTTCCTTTATTCCCTGGTGGATGTTTCCCTGAGAATTTGGTACAGATGCTGAACAATAAAGCCTGTTGCAAATTGCTTTCCAACTGCTAGGTAATTACAGCAGGTTTTATGCTAAATGTAAAGAATGTACTGCTATTTTTTAATACAGGGAACATCTTTTCTTATCTGATGCTCTAATACAGTCTCATTTGTCTCACTTTCCAGCTGAAGGGTAGCTCCCAGTCGCTCACACCCAGCTGGAGCTGCTGGCATGGCTGCCTTTCCATATTCTTCCCCAGAACCTGCCTGTTCCAGTGATCAGCTGGAAGTTCAGAGCGTGTGTGTATTCAGTAAGTAACTTTAAATATTTAATATGACTACACGGAGGCCAGGGAGCATGTTTCTATCTGTACTTGTTACCAAATCAGCCTGAGTGTTTGGTTCCAGCAGGCTCCAAGGATTAGCTCCACGTTCTGTCACATTTGTCAGTGTTTACTAACGACCGGTGACATTATCATCTCTCATATACCAGGCTGAGTAAACATGAAGCTCCTCATCCCTTCTTGGAGGGAGTTTTCTCTCTCTGCCTCTGTACACAGCTGAGCTGCAGGAGGAGCTCCACTGCTTGCTCTGCACTGCAAAGCAGATGGGTGGGATGGGAGGGATTCATTCTGTGGGGAGAGACCATCAGCAGAGTGGGCTCTGGGGAGCCTGCTTCTCTAAATACGAGAAATTCAGTGTGCAGAGTGTGTTGTGCTGTCCCAGGGGCGCCGCAGCCCTGGGGAGCGTGGTGGCC